>AWOL01S0000727.1:185733-226107 GCA_000715115.1 Nicotiana otophora
ATTCGGCCCAAAATATTTATATGCATCAAAATAGAGTCATAAAACTGAGTTATGCGGTAAACAAGTATAAACATGACTGAGTATAGATTTTCAATCGAAAATAATGAGAGGATGGTAAGAAACAGCCCCTAAGGGTCCAAACAACATTGGCGCAAGGCCCAAACATGGCATTCAACACAATTTACAGAAATTCTTTCTAAAACATATAAGTATCATATGGTTTTAACAAAGTATGCAACTTTACAGTTGCTATGGGATGGACCAAGTCACAAATCCTTAACAGTGCACGCCCAGACGCCCATCACCTAGCATGTGCATCACTAAAACTAGTAGAATGAAACAAAATCCGGGGTTTCGTACCCTCAGGACTAGATTTACAATCGTTACTTACCTCAAACCGATCAAATCTCTACCCCACAATGCTCTTGCCTCTGGACTCCGCCTCCAAATGCTCCGAATCTATTCACAATCAGTACAATACCATCAATACACGCTAATGGAGTGAATTCCATAAGAAAAGCTACAAAGTTAGACCAAAATCCGAAATTGGCTCAAACCCGGCCCCCTGGTCCCACGTCTCAAAATCTGACAAAATGTACAAAACTAGAAAGCTCATTCACTCACGAGTCTAACCATACCAAATTCATCAAAATTCGACATCGTTTGATCCTTCAAATCCTTAAATTACTCTCCAAAAATTCCAAGTCCTAACCCATCATTTTCACTAATTACCATGATTAAACAATGTAAAATCACCATATATACAAGTATTAGGGCTCAAGTAACTTACCTCAACGAAACCCCCTTGATTCCCTCTTCAAATCTCTCCCAAAATCTCCAAAAACCGAATAGAAATGGTGAAGAATGTACCAAAATTGCGAAGGGTTCTATTTATGGTTTCTGCCCAGATTTTTCGCACCTGCGGTCATTTTCTCGCACCCGCGCTACTGCACCTGTAGTCCAAGAAGCCGTACCTATGCAACTCACTTACGCGCCCAGACTCTACATCTGCGGCAAACCCGTCACACCTGCGAAGATACATCTGCGCGTTTCCTCCGCTTCTGTGAAGCCTGCCCAGCATTGCCCTTTCCGCATCTGCACCCCAGGTTTCACACCTGCGGGCTCGCAGATGCGACCTCCAATTTGCACATGCGTAATCTGCCTAGCCCAGCGTTGCTCGCACCTGCGCACTCCCCACGTGCACCAGCGGCCTCGCACCTGCGACTCTTTCTTCCGCAGGTGCAGAAATAGCAGAAGCAGCAACTCCAGCTGCAAATTCCAACTTCGACAAATTCGTTAACCATCCGGAATCACCCCGAGGCCCTCGGGACCTCAACCAAAAATACCAGCAAGTCATATATCAACATACAAACTTAGTAGAACTTTTGAATCACTCAAAACAATATCGAATCATCAAATTACCCTCGGATTCAAGCCTAAGAACTTCTAAATTTCCAAATTCGGCAACCGATGCCGAAACTAAACAAACCACGTCCGAATGACCTTAAATTTTGTACACACATCACAAATGACACACGAACCTACTCCAACTTCCAGAATTTTATTCCGACCCCGATATCAAATTTTCCACTGCCGACCGAAATCGCCAAATTGTTAATTTCGCCAATTCAAGCCCAATTCTACCACGGAACTCTAAATCACATTTCGGACGCAATCCTAAGTACAAAATCACCTAACGGAGTTAACAGAACCATCAGAATTCAAATTCGATATCGTTTACACATAGGTCAACATCCGGTTGACTTTTCCAACTTAAGTTTCTACTTAAGAGACTAAGTGTCTCAATTCACTCTGAAACTACTCCGGTCCCGAACCAACTAACCTGATATAACATAATATTGATGAATAACACAAAAAGAAGTAGAAATAGGGAAAACGGGGCTATAACTCTCAAAATGACCGGCCGAGTCGTTACATTTTGGTGCAACAAATCAACAAAATTTTCCATCTAGTCTACGATGCTAGTAATACCATAAATAATTCCCAAGTAAATTATATCATTACGGAGAAGGAATTACTTGCCGTTGTGTTTGCTATTGAGAAATTTCGTCCTTATTTGGTGGGTGCTAAGGTCATTGTGCACACGGATCATGTGGCACTTTGTTATATTTTAAGAAAAAGGGAATGGAAAGCTCGATTGATGAGATGAATGATTTTATTGCAAGAGTTCGATATTGATATCCAGGACAAAAAAGGAGTGAAAAC
This sequence comes from Nicotiana otophora, assembly GCA_000715115.1. Taxonomy (NCBI): domain Eukaryota; kingdom Viridiplantae; phylum Streptophyta; class Magnoliopsida; order Solanales; family Solanaceae; genus Nicotiana; species Nicotiana otophora. The sequence continues at coordinate 187,960 of AWOL01S0000727.1, forward strand.
CAAGTGGCAAATCGCGTATCTCGTTTGGAGGAAAAGGCCACATGATGGACTTGAGATCAATGATTCTTTTTTCGATGAGAAACCTTTGGAACTTTCAATGAAAGAGGTACCATGGTTCGCATATTTGGATAATTTCATTGTTAGCAATATCATTCCTGAAGAGTTCACTTCAAACCAAAGAAAGAAGATCAAGAGGGATTGCAAAGACTATTATTGGGAGGAACCGTACCTTTTTTAGATTTGCACGGATTTGGATGATCAGGAGATATGTACCAGATGAAGAACAAAGTGACATTATTGGGACTTGTCATTATTTACCTTATAATGGTGACCATAGGGGATCAAGAACGACGACAAAGGTCCTAAGTTGTCGTTTCTATTAGCCTACTCTTTACAAAGATGCAAATGATTGTTAAAAAGGTGTGATGAAAATCAACGGGCCTGTGGGATTTCAAAGAAACATGATATGCCCTTACAACCATCTTGGAGATTGATATCTTCAATGTTTGGGGTAGTGACTTCATGGACCATTTTATGAGTTCATTTGGTAACACCTACATTTTGGTTGCAGTGGATTATGTATCTAAGTGGGAAGCTCGTGGTGTCATCTCTTTCATGAAGAAGAACATATTCACAAGATTTTGGACTCCTAGGGCAATCATAAGTGATAGCGGGGTGCACTTTTGTATCAAGGCTTTTGACACTTTGCTTGGAAAATATGGTATCACTCAAAAAGTGACAATCCCTATCATCCACAAGCAATTGGTCAGGTGAAAGTTTCCAACCGAGAGATAAAGAGTATTTTATCAAAGATGATGAATGCAAATCAGTCGGATTGTTCCAAAAAGCTTACTGATGCTCTATGGGCATATAGAACGGATTACAAAACACCTATCGCAATCTCCCTATATCGGTTGGTGTTCAAAAAAGCTTGCCATCTCCTGGTTGAATTAGAGCATAAAGAAATGTGGGCCTTAAAGAAGTTAATCTTGATTGGGATGTAGCAGCTAACTTGTAAGTTGCACATTTGAATGAGTTGGATGAATTTTGGTACCTTGCATATAAGAGTTCGTTCTTGTATAAAGAAAAGATGAAATTACCTTCATGACAAGTATATTTGGAACAAGTAATTCAAGGCCAGTGATTAAGTGTTATTGTTCAACTCATGGTGGAGATTGTTTCTCGGGAAGCTTAATTCGAAGTTGAGTGGTCCATTTGAAGTTGTTAGTATGATTATCTTTGGTGCATTGGACTTGAAGAATAAGAACAAAGAAATATTTTGAGTCAATGGTCATCGACTGAAGTATTACTTGGGAAAAGTTAGAGAAAGACACGTGGTGGCGGTCCTTTACTTCAATTGAGGGTGATTTGACATTGCACTATACCACGACCTCAAATAAAGCAATTCTTGGGAGGCAATCCAAGCTCTTTTCCTTTTTATATTCTCTTCAATTTTTAGTATAGATGTTAATTATTGTTTTTGATAAGATTCGATGTGTGTTGCACTAACAAGTGTTAGGTATTGTGAGATGGCAAAAGATAATATACTGCAAAGAATTGCGGACCATACTTTTATTTATGCAACCACAAATTTTTGGCTGCGGACAAAAAATATTTGGGTGCAAACCTCCGAAAATTGCGTACCTTGTTCTTCCCGGACTAGGACTCCACTTATCGATATTTTCTATACTGCCAAGTACAAGTATAGTTATTCGTCTGTCTTTGGCGTGTGAAGAAGCGGTGGGTTCGATAGATACCTCTTGAGTTCCTCCAAAGTCCGCTGGCACTTCGGGGTCGATGAGAAGTTATTCTTCTTCTTCAATAGTGTGAAGAACCGGTGGATCTTGTCGGATGACCTCGAGATGAATCGCTTGAGGGCGGCTATGTGCCCGGTTAATCTTTGCACGACCTTTACATTGTCCACAACCGTGATATCTTCGATGGATTTGATCTTGTCGGGGTTGATCTCGATTCCCCAGTTGGATACTAGGAATCCGAGGAATTTACCTGACCCAACTCCGAACGCACATTTCTCCTGGTTCAGCTTCATATTGTATTTCTTCAATATGTTTAACGTTTCCTGCAATTTTTTTAAATGGTCCTTTGTTCGTAGGGACTTAACCAAAATGTCGCCAATATAAACCTCCATTGATTTTCCTATTTGTTCCTCGAACATATGATTTACTAGGCGTTGGTAAGTGGAACCAGCATTTTTTAACTCGAATGGCATCACGTTATAGTAGTAGGTGCCGTATTGAGTGATGAATGAGGTTTTTTCCTGGTCACCCAGTCCATCCATATTTGGTTGTACCCCGGAGTAGGCATCGAGAAAACTCAGGATCTTGTGGCCGATCATGGCATCGATCAAGGCAAAGGGAAGAGTCTTTGGGATATGCCTTATTCACATCCTTATAGTCTACACACATTCTTAATTTATTCCTTTTTAGGGTCTACCACAACGTTCGTTAACCAATCCGGGTATTTGATCTCCCGAATGGAACCTATTTTAAGGAGTTTAGATACCTTGTCCTTGATGAAAGCATGTTTGATCTCGGACTAGGGTCTCCTCTTCTGCTTCACCGGATGGGATTTAAAGTCCAGGCTTAGCTTATGAGTGGTTATTTTCGGCGGGATCTCTGTCATGTCAAGTTGGAACCAAGCGAAACAGTCTATGTTAGCTATAAGAAACTAAATGAGTTTTTCCTAAGCTCGGGATTTAACCTCGTGCCCGGGTATACATTTCGATCGGGTAGGTTCTCGACCAATATGACCTGTTCTAGCTCCTCGACCATCGATTTAGTGGCATCGGAATAATCAGGAGCTATAAAAGACCTGGGTAACCTATAATCATAATCATCGTCTTCATCAGTCCCTTGTTTCTCCGATTGGGTCGGAGCTGGTGTCGGCAATTGCTATTTAGTTTTTGTCTTTGTGATCGAACTTGGCCCCTTTATCGTTGCAAGCGCGGATATCAAAATCACCTCTTCAACCGCAAACATCTCCTTTGCGGCTGGCTGTTCTCCGTAGATTGTTTTAATTCTACTCGGTGTTGGAAATTTTAACACTTGGTGCAGAGTTGAGGGTATTGACCTCATGTTGTGGATCCATGGCCTTCCAAACAAAGCGTTGTACCTCATGCCTCTTTCAATTACATAAAACTTAGCTTCCTGGATGGTCCCAGCGGTGTTCACCGATAATGTTATCTTACCCTTAGTGGTTTCACATGCCATGTTGAATCCGTTTAGAACTCGGACTTTAGGCACAATTTGATCTTGTAGACCGAGCTACTCCATGACCCTCGATCGGATGATGTTGGCTGAACTATCTGGATCAATTAACACATATTTAACTCGAATTTTATTTACGAGTACAAATATTTCAAGTGCATCATTGTAGGGCAGCACGATCCCTTCTGCGTCCTCGTCGTTGAAAGACAAAGTTCCTTCCGGTATGTGATCTCGAGTTCATTTTTCCCTTATGATGGACACTTTGGTGTGTTTCAACATCGGCCCCTAAGGGACATCGACCCCACCGATGATCATGTTAATGACGTGTTGAGGTTCTTCTTGTTCGATCTGTTTGTTAGAATCCCTAGTCCTGAAATGCTTCTTGGCTCGGTCAATCAACAATTCTCGAAGATGCCCACTGTTGAATAGACGGGCTACTTCCTCTCTCAACTGTCGGCAATCCTCCGTTATGTGGCTGTGAGTGCCGTGATATTTACATAGTTGGTTAGGATCCCTTTGGGTTGGATCGGGTTGTAGAGGTCGAGGCCATTTGGCATCTTTGATGCATCCGATAATTGATACAATGGCGGCAACATCGATATTAAAGTTGTATTCCGATAACCTCGGTGCTTCTTTAGGCCCGATGGGTCTGTCAAAGCTGTTTTTGCTCATGAGTCCCTAGTTGCTATGACCTATGTCGCTTCTCCTTTCATTTCTCATAGAGTTCCTCCTGGACCCGCTGCTTCTTCGATCTCCATTATACGGCTAATACTGATCCTTATTTGGTCTCGGTTCACGATCGATGTCTCTCTTGACTTTATCGATGTTTCTGACGAGATAAAAAGACCCCAAAAGAGCCAGTTGATCATCTTCCACTCTAATCTTTAATTGATATCGGTTATAAATGTCGGCCCAAGTAACGATCGGATATTCTACTAGGTTTTGTTTCAACTACTGCGAAGCCATAAAACTTCGAACATTGAGCCCTTGGGTGAAAGCATGAATGACCCAATCATCAGTGACAGGTGGCAGGTCCATTCGTTCCATTTGAGACCGGTAAACGAACTCTCTGAGCATCTCGTTATCCTTCTATTTTACTTTGAAAAGTTCTGATTTCCTGGTTTTGACCTTGATGGCTCCTACGTGTTCTTTCACGAAATAATCCACAAGCATAGAAAATGAATCAATAGAATTATGAGGTAAGTTGTGATACCATATCATAGCCCTTTTTGACAGGGTCTCTCCGAACTTCTTCAATAGGACATACTCGATCTCATCATCCTCCAAGTCGTTCCCTTTGATAGCACATGTGTAAGAGGTCACATACTCATATGGGTCGGTCGGTCCGTTATACTTAGTAATCTCGGGCATGCGGAATATCTAAGGAATCGGCTTTGGAGCCGCGCTCGGAGGAAAAGTTTTTTGCACGAACTTCTTGGAATCCAGGCCTTTCAATATCGGTGGTGCTCCTGGGATCTGGTCTACCCTGGAATTGTAGGTTTCAACCTTTTTGTCATTAGCTTCGATTTTCTTCTCTCCTGATTTTATTCATTTTGTCAGCTCTTCGAGCATCTTTATGATCTCGGAATTAGCCCCCGATTCATGTTTATTCGACCTCTTTGCGAATGGTTTATCCATGCGAGTGACTTCCCAGGGTGGATCGGGTTCAACTCTGCTCGATGTACGACTTTGGTTTTGTAACTGAGCTATCGCCGTATTTTGAGCCTGTAGCATTTCGAAGATCACCCGTAAACTGATCACGTCCCCTCCAATGTTTTGTGTATTTTGAGTTACCGATCGGGCTCCACCACATACGCTATTCCCAGGTCCAGTTGTCAAGTTTGCATCGATAGCCACATGTGAATTAGCGTTAATTGGGTCTGCAACCGAAATTTCGATGGGATCAGCGGGCGGTACCTCATTACCGGGTGCTATGTTGTTATTTTCAATGTGGTGACTAGACTCGTTGTCAATATGTAGGGGTGTTGATTGAGAGTTTGACATTTTGTATTTTAACTTGAAATCAGAGACACTTCAAAAAGCAAGCGTAAAGTAGTGTGTGTTATGAATTTTTGTATCAAATAACCACTATTATCCTAACCATGGTGGGCGCCAAACTGTTTACCCTCCAAATCGGATAACAATTGAATTTGTAAGTGGTTTTCAGGATACATGATCTATCTTGATACAAAACGATAAATTAGATTATAATTGAAATAAGTAATGGAAAAGTAAATGCAAACCACACGAATTGAGCAGTCTTAGCCCTGAAGAATTAATCACCCTCGAGCCCTGGTGCTTCGATCGATATTAAGACAAGAGAGACGAGAACTTAAAGAAAATAATATTAACTTAAAGAGAAAAATAATGTATTGCTTTGGAATACGAGTTACAGTGTGTTCAATGAATTATCAGACCCCTCTTTATATAGTAGAAGAGTCATATTTTAGGTACAATCCTATAAAAGGTAAAAAATCTCTTGATTTGTTGATCACAAGTTCCTTATTGATACGTGCCGAGATTTACGCCGCAATATTCAACCAATCACGGATATTTCGGTCTTCTGTTAGTTATCTCAACAATCTCTCTCCGAGCTCGTTCGAGGCTAAGGTCAACACCGGACTCACCGCTAGTCGAAGGTAGGAGTTCCGACCTTGGGTCCTAGCTTGGTGGGACTCGAGATCGATCTCCAGTCCTTGGTTGCCACGTGACAAGTCTAATCTACCGAGTTGTAGGCGCGCTCAACTTCGACCGTATACAATACTATATTTGACGGACATCTAGAACAAAAACCTTTTGAATGGAAAACCCAAACATCAAAATAATAAAAAAAACGTAAAGTGCTATATGAGACAAGAACAATTTATTAATTCTATTGTCCATGACACATATATAAGAAGATTATAAATGAACATGTTGGCACAAATATGTCAACACGAAAGACCTTTTAAGTGTTGTAATGAAGCCTAAAAGATCATTTAGTTATTAGTTAGAGTTATGCAAGCTTTAGCAATGTAGGAATTAATTATGCATATATTAGTTATGCGGGGAGTAGTTATACATGAATTAGTTATGTGCGGGACTTAATTACTCAAATTAGTTATACGGTAGTTATGTAAGGATTACAACAACAACAACAACAATAATAAATCCAGTAAAATTTCACAAGTGGGGTCTGGGGAGAGTGGTGTGTACGCAGACTTTATCCCTACCTTGTGAAGGTAGAGAGACTATTTTTGATAGACTCTCGGCATAATAAAAGATGCAAAAGGAAGCAATACCAACAACAGGCAAGATGATAAAATAACCAAGGACGAGAGAAACATCATATAGTGGTAAACTCTAGAAATCAGAAAAATGAGAATAATACTAATAATATTGATATGTACAGAAGACACTCAACTACCTATTAACATTCTACCCTAATTCTCGACCTTTATGTCCTCCTATCAAGGCTCATGTTCTCTAAAAGTTGAAGTAGCGTCATGTCCTGTATAATCACCTCTTCCCGATACTTTTTTTGTCTACCTCTACCCTCTCCTCAAACTCCCCATGAACATCCGCTCACACCTCCTTATTAGGACATCTATGCTTCTCTTATTCATATGCACATACCATCTCAACCTCGCTTCTCACAACTTGTCCACTACGAAAGCCATTCTTACCTTGTCCCTAATATCTTCATTCCTAATCTTATCTCTCCTAGCATGCCCACACATCTACCTCAGTCTCCTCATTTCTACAATTTTCAACTTTTGAATATAGGAGTTCTTGATTGGCCAATACTACGTCTCATACAATATAATTGGTCTAATTACTACACTGTAGAACTTACCTTTATATCTCGGTGCCATATTCGCATCACATAAAATACCATAAGCAAGCCTCTTTTTTATCCATCCCGCTCTTATACGATGTGTGACATCATCGTCAATATCCCTAATACCTTGGATGACAGACCCCAAGTACTTGAAACTGCCTCTCATAGTGATAACTTACGTATCGAGCCTCACTTCAAAATTCATTTCAAGATTCACATAACTACATTTTGCACTCCAAGCATTTTGTTTTGGTCCTGCTTAACTTCAAACCTTTTAACTCCAGGGTATGTCTCCAAATATCCAGACTCTCAATAACTCCACCTCGCATCTCGTCGATAAGTATTATATCATCTACAAATAATATGCACCAAGGGACCTCCCTTTGAATGTGTTGTGTCAGCACGTCCCTTGCTAACTCAAATAAAACGGGCTAAGAACTGACTTCTGATGTAACCCCACCATGACTGGAAGTGGTCTGAGTCTCCTCTCACTATCTTAACCCCGATCTTAACTCTATTTTTCAAGTACTTAATCATCCTAGTATATGTTACAGGTACACCGCTCACCTCCAAACATCTCCATAAGACCTCTATTGAGACTTTATCATATGTTTTTTCTACGTCAATAAACATCATATGCAAATCTCTCTTTATCTCCCTATACTTCTATACCAATCTCCTAACAAGGTGAATGGCCTCAATAGTTTGTCACCACAGTATGAAATCTAACTGGTTCTCAAAAATAGAAGACACATATTTTATTTGTCTTAGCGATGGACATGTTGACGCGACCTATAAAGGGGAGGTCCTTTGGTACATGTTATTTGTAGATGACATATTATTGATCGATGAGACGCGAAGTGGAGTTACAACGGGGCAAAAGATTTGGAGACAGACCCTAGAGTCAAAAAGTTTCAAATTGAGCAAGACCAAAACAAATTACTTGGAGTGCAAATACAGTATCGTGAAGCATGAAATGGACATGGAAGTGAGTCTTGATATGCATGGTATCGACATGAGAGGCTGTTTCAAGTTCCTGGGGCCATTCATCCAATGTAATGGGAGATTGATGATAATCTCACACATCAAATAAGAGCGGTATGGATGAAATAGAGGTCCGCTTCTGATATTTTGTGTGATAAAAATATACCACCGAGACTTAAAGGTAGGTTCTATAGAGTGGTGGTTAGATCGACTATATTGTATAGGGCGGAGTGTTGGCCAGTCAAGAACTCTCATGTCCAGAAGTTGAAAGTAGTAAAAATATGGATACTGAGGTGGATGTGTGGACATACCAGGAGAGATAAGATTATGAATGAATATATTCGGGACAAGATTAGTTATATATAAATATAATGTACGTACTGATTATTTTTAGTCTAGCTTATTCTATTAAAATTATTAGTATATATGTATTTTCATAAATAAAAATATAAAAGTTTGAATAGAGGGTATTCTTGTCATTTTAGGTTTTACAAGTATTACTAATATATGTATAAGTTTTTCTATATTTTACCCTGTATAAAATAATAAATAGATTCTCTCATAACTTATACATGTATTAATTATGCGAAAAAGAGAAATATAAACCAAAAATTGTATTGGCAGTATTATGTTTTATGTGAAAAAGAGAAAAAATCAATCAACCATTGTATAACTTATGCTAGATTCTATGTGGAGATTATTTTTTCCTTTTTTGTAATCAAATAATGTATAAATTTATCCTAATTTTAATACATGGATAATTCTCTCTAACATGCTACGAAACGACCCCTAAGGGTATGCAGTGCCGAAGCCACCCTTGTCCAAGGGATATTAATTAATTGACATTTTTTTATCGAAAATTATATTGTATAAAAGGGTAAAATATTATGTATATATGTCAGTAGTGGAGCCCGATTTTTAATTAAGGGGTGTCAAAATATAAAGTAGAAAACACACGGAGAAGCCAAAGGGAGTCAACATATAGTGTGTGTGTATATATACAATAAAAATCAATTTGACCTATCTATACAATGTAATTTTAGCTCCACCACTTATATATAATATATATTGAATCTCCTAAATTATTCGTATATTTACTTTTCTATATTCTGCTTCTAAACCCCTTGGTATAAAAATCCTTGTGTGTGGTACAATAAATAATTACCCATCATCAGTACTTGTATCCTGCATCAAAGCAGTGCACATGGAAGCCCTTCAATTCTCAGACTGCAAAAAAAATTTCCTTTGCTGCAGTGGCCGACGTGGATTTCAGACGAAACATGAGACTTTGATTTATGCCACATGTGACGTGCCATTGCCGACATGGATTCTGATAAATGCTTCTGAATTCTTAAAATACAGTGTCTTTTTCTTTTTATTTCCCCCCCATGTTTTTTCATGTTTGGGACCGGTCCAGAAATTTATCATGTGTCCTGTTTCTCTCAGAAGTATTGAATGATGAAGGGAGGCAAGACTTGGAGCAATGAGAACCAAATGAAACAATATTGTTTGTGATGTGAAATTAAGTTTGATTTTCAACAACCATTTTGATATTATTGGTTGATTTGAATCGTGTGTTATGAGTTTAAGTCGAGTGTCTATTGTAAACAATCTTACTTTTTCATACGAGATATGAATAAGATCTACGTATACTTTATCTTTTTTAAATCTTATTTATGGAATTACACTGGGTATATTATTATTGTTGTTGACTCTCTATCTCATACGAGATATGAATAAGATTTGCGTATATTTTACCTTACTCAGACATCATTTGTAGGAGTGTATATTATTGTTGTTTGTGTGTTATGAGTACTTAGCATGGCAAAAGTAAAATTTAATTTCTTCCCTTACCGACCAAACCCCAAAATTCAAACCATCTATTGTTCTTTTTCTTAATTAGCCAATGAAAATGTATCATTCTTTATCAATCTACAGCAATATATAGAGCAAAAATGGAAACATCACTAGTAAAGATATTTGCTACAAAAGGCAGAAGAATTTCTCTGATTTCTTGATGAGCCGCGTGTTCTTCTTTCTATACATAAACACTCAATCCTACAAGCATATTAGTGGCGGCGTCAGAATTTCAAACTTATGGGTTCGAAATTCTAATTATTTATTGGGTTCGAAATTAATAATTTATATATATTTAATAGATTTTGTTAAGACAAATATAACGTTCGAACTAAAGTTACTGCATTCAGTCGAACCCGGTCCAGACACTCTAGCTCCGTCCCCAAAGCATATATATTTTTGACATGTAATAACTACTGTTGATATTATTTTCCCTCTGCAGTACTCCTTTGCTTTCCCTATAAAAATATCGTCCAATCTTTATGGACTGCAAAACGATTAGCTAAGCAGCCTCATACACTAATTCCAAGAAATATCTTTTCTTTTCTTGCTTCTGCTGCGGCCTCTTCAGAGCCTTCTCTTTCTACTTAGTTTTATTCTCCAAGTAAGTAGCAGTAAGCCTTCTTTGTTTACTTGGTTTTATCTCCTCGTGAGTATAGTAGTATTTCCTGCGTTGGTAGAATAATAAAAATACTTCTATTTATTTAATTATGTATTCAAGACGTTCCATCATGCGAAAATTCTTTTTTATCGTGGCCCAAGTACATGAAAGTTATTTTTAAAATTGATGACAAAATGATTCGAACCCATAACCTCTTACCTGGTATAAGTTGAATTGTATGATCATTTAATCTGTTAGTGAAATTACACATTTATTTATTTTAATTCCATTTTCGACAATTATCAGCTTTTTATATTTTTCTTTTTGTATATTCTTGTTAAAAAGATTCTTAGATCCTCCGTGGTCCTAACGCCCAATCTTCTTGTTTGGTTATGGCGCTATTTTCTTTCACTTTTTGTTGTCTCTTTTTCATATAGCCATGCAAATGATTTAATCTCTTCTTCTTTTCTTTTGGGGTTTGAGTTTGTATTATAACTGATCATATGTTTATTTGGATTCCTTCTTTAGTTAAACAGGCCGAGTGTAAGCTCTACACTTTATCAGGTTAACAAGTATTCTTTCTGTTCCATTTTTATGTAAACTTATTATTATTTTGGGAGTCAAATAATATTTTTTTGACCATATTTTTTATACTTTTAATTGTTAACTATTGTGACGTATAATATTTTTTATGTAGTTTCTAAACATGTAAATTGTATTTTAAAAATTTTATGTCCAAATTTATACTGAAAATTAGTCAATACCCTTTTAAAAAGATTCACATAAATTGAAATAGAGAGAGTGATACTTATCATAGAGATTTACACGTAACTATTTTGTGCTTAATTGTATAAGTATTTTAACCCTATCAATGCATAAAACTTAACACTTTGGATATTACTCCCTCCATCCCAATTTATGTGATAATGTTTGACTTAGTACTTGATCACGGAGTTTAAGAAAGAAAATAAGATATTTGAAACTTGTTATTTAAAATAAGTCATAAATATTTGTGTAGCTTTAAATAATTTTATTAAAGGTAAAAAAATAATAACAACAATAACAAAAACAGTAAACCTAGTGTATTCTCACGAGGGGGTCTTGGGAGGTAGAGATGATAATATGTAAGCAACAATTGATATCTCTAAGAATAAAGCAAGTATTTTAAAGTTAAATTATTATAATTAAATTTAAAAAGTATAATATTTTTAGGACTAACTATAAAGGAAAAAGTGTTAAAGGTAAAAGGTAAGAATAAACCCACCTAACACCCGGGGAAAATTAGAGGGAACACGAAAATTAAATAATACACGAGGGTGGAGGCAGTCAATATTAATAAAAGCATGTGTACCATGATTTGTGACGGAGAACCATAGACTATCATCATACCATCTTTGACCAATTAAAGAAAAGGGTATTGTCATGTTCCAAAAAACCGTATAAAATTTATATAATTTTTTATATAACATAATATATATATATATATAAAAAATATATATTTTAGCTATTATTTAGAGAGATTATACAACATCATTTTCCATTAATGAAATGCAACACTTCAATTTTTAAATGCCAAATGGCCCCCTATTGGTCTCTGTTTGGGTGCACAAGGCTCCTTGCTCCCCTCACCACCTCCCTCCCAAGTAAAAGACATGCATCTTCTTTGTCTCCATTGCCTTTCAAATTTACCTGACCAAAAAACATAGAAATTTCAGAAATTTCAGAAATATGGTCTTAATTTGATTCTCTTTTCTTCCTCATCTTTAGTTACAACACACCTTAAAGAGAATTTTGGGTCAAATTTCTTGCCGTTATTAGCAAAGAGTTTATGTAATATTATATGCATACACGGGATAAAGAAATATTTGCATAATTAAACTATTTATAAGGTATATTACAGGTAAAGATCGTTGACAAACAATTAATTGATAACATGATAAAAAATAGTCATTTTGTTTTAATTAAATATGACAACATGTTTTTTTAGTTCGTTCCAAAAAGGATGATAGCTTTCTGAATTTGGAAACAATTTAAGTTAAATTTTTTGTTTTTATCCTTAATGAGAAATTTTTATAACCATACAAATATTAATGACTTATTTTATATCACAAGTTTTCAAAGTCTTCATTCTGTTTTAAAACTTCGTGTCTATTCAAATGTTATCATATAAAGTAAAACGAAAGGACTATAGAGAACAAGTTACGGGGTCGGCCGAATCCAATAGCTTTAGTTCGAACCTTGTATTTATTTTACGAAATTCATTAAATATGTACAAATTATTAATTTAGAACTCAGTTACTTAAAAATAATTAGAATCTCGAACCCATAAAATTCAAATTTTGGCCGCAGCTCTGCTTAAATTGGTTCAACCAACTTAGAATGCATATATATTTAGAAGTACAATGAGTTCAGCATCAAGCATCAATATAAGCAAAGATAAAAACTAAAATCATCAAGTTTATATCATGATCCGCATCTAGGTTAAATTAAACTCATAGGTGAAATATATATATATATATATATCGCAAATTCCTATATATACATTCTGCAGTTTTCATGGTATTCTCTGACACCACTTTCTTTTCAGACTATAAGCATGGAAGAATCACCTGATCCTCCGTTTGAAGAGACATACAAGAATCTTTTTGACAACATAAGTAATGAAAATGATTCAAACAATTACGAAAACCTCTTTTTAGTGGAGAAATGCGAGTTGCCTCTTGTCGATCTTGACCAAATAAATTATGGAGACGAATTCGAGAGAAGAGAGTGCAAGAGAAAAATAGCCAAAGCTTCAAAAGAATGGGGTTTTTTCCAAGTGATAAACCATGGAGTTTCACATGATATTTTGGCCAAAATGAGAATGGAACAAGTCAAGCTTTTCAAGAAGCCGTTTAATGAGAAAATGGATATTGACAAGAATCTTAACTTCTCCGAAGGAAGTTACCGTTGGGGAACGCCGACAGCTACTTGCCTTCGACAACTTTCTTGGTCGGAAGCTTTTCATGTTCCTCTCTCTGATGTTTCCAGTTCAAAGGGACTGAGCAGCCTCAGGTACTCAGAATTTTCACTATTATATTTTATTTAATGTGTGTGTATGTGTGTCATACTGATTGGATTTCATACATACATTCGTAGTATATAGAAATTATACACTATTTGTATTTAATTTAATATGTTGCAGAATACCGTTAGTTGTAACATATTAAGGACAATATGAGTAGTTATCCTTTAGGTAATTTGATTGTGTGAAAATATTTTTACTCTGTCTGTATATTGAAGTTACAATCATGATACTCTATATCTAAATCTTCTTGTTTTCTTTTCTACATCTCTCCCTATAGAAGGAGAGGTTCTTGTGTTTTGCACAATTTGATAAGTAGGAATAAATTGGTGAAATAACGAACTAAACTAAGCAAGTACTGGTGTACTGTTATACTTTTTTTTTTGGCCGAAAAATTAATCTAAATAGTCGTCCATCCAACTACCTAAATTAGAAATAGGCAACAAATATAATATGTATAGTCAAACCTCTCTATAATAACCTCATTTGTTCCGAATATTTTTTATCGTTATAAAGAAGTAATGTTATATACTAGAACATATATTATAACATATCATGAAAACTATCGTTCTATAAAAACTTGATTTTTATAATGAATGATTGTTATATATCGATCATGTTTTATATAGAATTGTGCTAGTGTTTTAAATATGTAGGACAAAGTTGTTTAGCCTATATACGAGAATCCATATGACAAGAAGTTTTTTCCTTGTTTATTTCTTGTGAGGTATGCTGAAATTGTGAATTGTAAATTAAAACTACGCCATTTTTTGTACTCCATTTTTAGGTTTCCTTGCACTTCTTAAAAAAAAAATTAATTGCCTTAATTGTAAAGATTATTTGTCTAAAATGCATTTTATTTTCTCTTAAGTGTATCCCTTAATTTTAATTTTTTCTTTTGAAAGAGAAACAAAACAACAAAAAACTAGCTAGAAATCAAAGTGAGGGAATGAATCCTAACATCTCCTGCAACATGCCAAAAAATGCTAGTAACGATGAATTCCTTAATTGACACTCTATTAACTGAAGCAGTAAGGATAAATTTGACAAAGTAATCAATGCTTCTTGTTTATCTAAAATATTAAATATCTAAAATAAATTTAGTTTGCGAAATGATTAGCATTTAGAATCGAAGGAATAATTGATAAGAAATTGATGTTGAACCTAAATCAACCTATAAAAGTTAACTCACACATGACACAACTGATGTTGATACTCAGACATCTGGAGGGTGAATGTAATAAAATATGAGGTTCTAAATTTGTTAGTCAAGAATTAAAATGGGTGATGAAAAATAGATCTTGAGCAGAACACACATAAAAATTAGCTCATTAGGCAAAAATGTCCGAGATCGATTAATATACTCATGACCAATGTGGGAATCTTATAATAGTGGGGATCAACTTGACACTAATTATGTTTATTAATTAATTAGGTTTAGCAGCTTTTGATTCAAACTCTGTTCAATTTGTCCGACAACATTTGGGTGCTGCCGATTTGGATAGGAAGGGGTATTCTCCTAAAAAGTGGAAGTAGTACATGAATTGCAATGCTGGTTTGATAATTTGATTTGATGGATTTTTTGACGTTGTGGGGCTTCTTACTTGAGGATCCAGTACTTTATAATAGCAAGATATGTCTCCCAAAAAACTGAAAGTGTATCAATTGAAATTACTTTCTAATGTATGCATTGGCATGTTTTTTGGGAGATATCTTATAGTCGGTTTGGCCGTACTTTTAAAATTAGCTTATTCTAAAAAATAGTGAAATGCTGGTTTGATAATTTGATATGATGGTTTTTTGACGTTGTGGGGCTTCTTACTTGAGGATCCAGTACTTAATTATACTAGTAAGATATGTCCCCAAATAAAGTGAAAGTGTATTAATTGAAAATTACTTTCTAATGCATTTTGGCATGTTTTTTTTGGGAGATGTCTCATATATAGCATGTTTGGCCGTGCTTTTAAATTAACTTATTTTTAAAATATTTTTTTAAAAAGTACTTTTAAAAAAAAAGTATATACAATGAGAAGCAATTGTATTTGGCTAATCAATTTGAAGAACACTTTTGAGCAGGAATTAATATTTGATAAATTTTTAAAAAGTGTTTCTAAACGTATTTTTCTCAAAAAAGTATTTTGAGTGAGAAGAAGTTGTATTTGGCTAATCAATTTGAAGAACAATTTTGAGGTACAATTCGTGTTTGATCAAGCTTTTACAAATTATTTCTAAACTTATTTTTTCCAAAAACTACTTCTGTTTCTACTTAATAATACTTTTCTCATTATAAAAGTTTGGCCAAATATCTTAACTTTGAAAATACGTATTTTCACTTAAAAAAAAAAACAATTGGCCAAAAAATGCAAAGCCAAGCAAACTAGTAGTCCTCATTCTCATTATATTAATTTAGACCAGGTAGTCAACCTAAAACGAAGAAAGTTAACACTGGACCACCTTACCCAATAAGGATATAAGGAGCCAGGTTGATTAGTTACTACAATAGCTTATGTTCTCCTTCTAAAAAAAAAAAAGAAGAGGATCAGGAGCTAATTATAGGGAGAAATAAAAGATTATCAGTCCACAGAATTGGAACTTATAACATTTTTTAAAGTCAAGTCCACATCATTGTGGTGGGGTTAAGGCCAATATTAACCCCTACCTATATATTAAGATCCAAAAAATAAGATATGGACTAGGGAGACGTAATGCCTAACCTATCCAGTTACATAATGTAAGTTATTAGACATACCTAATTACTTTGAACTATAGAACTTAGAAATATTTCTTTTATATACATTGATGATATAAAGAATTTAAACTATAAGTTTCAATGTAACTTAATGCAAATAGCAAATATTTATGCTATTTGCTAATTTATGAAAATGAGTCTTGGAGCAATAGTAAAGTTATCTTCGTGTGTCTTATAAGTCACGAATTCTAGTTGTGGAATCAACCACTAATTCTTGTATTAAGGTAGGTTATCTATATTACACCCCTATGGGGTGCGGCCCTTCCCCGGACCCTTACATGAACGCGTGATACTTTGTGCACCGAGCTGTCTTTTTTATTCACCAATTTATCTTCTTAGAGTCTATAAATAATAATTGCTTGGAATTTTAATAATAATATCTTCTTTTTTTTTTTTGGTATGGATGAATTCAGCTCCACTATGGAACAATTTGCAACAACATTATCTGAATTGGCACAGCAATTAGCAAGATTATTAGCAGAGGAACTTGGACATAAGTCAAATTATTTCAAAGAAACATGTTTGCCAAACACTTGCTACCTAAGAATGAACAGATATCCAGCTTGTCCTATTTCTCCAGAAGTTTTCGGATTAATGCCACACACTGACAGTGATTTCCTCACAATATTACATCAAGATGAGATAGGAGGATTGCAATTACTGAGAGATGGGAAATGGATTTCGGTTAAGCCTAATCCTCAAGCACTTGTCATCAATGTAGGAGATTTGTTCCAGGTAATTGAATAATCAGTTTCCTAAATTTTGAACTCAATACATTATTTTAGAGTAGCAAGTGGGTGGGTCGGGTCAAACTTGAGGGAATCTAAATAGGTCAAATTAATAAATGAAGTCTACTTATAATATGACATCTAGCGATTATGTTTTGATTAAATGCTTTTATATATATATAAAATCTACTTATCATATGTGTATAATTATGTATAACCGTTGTATAATCTATGTATATTGGCTCGAAAAAAGAAACAGTGAATTCGACTGGCTATTTGTATAAAGATCCTAAGGTTTATTTGGATCAAAATGGATTGGATCACGATAAGTCAAATAACCGGTCCTAATCAAATCAACATGACCCAACCTCATCTCCTTTTTTTTCAAACAAAATGTGAAAGATAATATATTATTTTGTTAAATAATTAGCTTAATCTCTTTCAAATTAACTTATCCATATCTCCAAAATTAATTTGCTATATGTGTTTGGGTTCGAGTTGCATATTGACCCGTTGGGTTACATTATTTGACTCGTTTTGACCCAATAATTTGATTGGTCATTTTGGGTTCACCCGGTAGATTCAAGGCAACAAACGGATCATGATCCAACCCGTATAAACTTAGGCAACTTAGGCAGTTTGGGCGAGTTACTAAAAATATAGAATTAATTTTGTCATCTCTTGATTGTTTCACTTTAAATGGAAGAAGATTTATTTATATCTTTTTTGGGGTAAAATTTCTCCAGTTCTACAAATTAATTAATGAAATAATGTTTGATTATGCAGGCATGGAGCAATGGTATTTATAGAAGTGTTGAACACAGAGTTGTGACAAATAAAGTAAAAGAGAGGTTCTCAACTGCATTTTTCTTATGTCCATCTTATGATGTAGAAATACAGAGTTTTGTTGAACCTTCTGTTTATAGGAAATTTTCGTTTAGAGAATTTAGAAAACAAGTCCAAGAAGATGTTAAGAAGTTTGGTTATAAAGTAGGTCTACCAAGGTTTCTTGTATCAAGCCATTAAACACAAAAATTTTGCAGTTAAATGCCTATATCATAATCATACTATCTGACCTTTAAATAGTTAACAAAGTCAAGAGGCTTAGGATTTTGTTTTTCTTTATTTCCGTATGTCTCACAATGTTAGAATGGGCTAATATCTATTCTCTCTGTTTTATTTTATGTGGAGTATTATTTTGTTATTAATTAATCCATTACAAAGAAAATGATAACTACTGTAATTTAACCTTAATTTCATACTTCAATTTCATAATTTACAAGCTCACATGTACTATTATACACCACAGTCAACCCAAGGACTTGGAGCACATCTTCTATTTTTTTTACTGCTTGAAATGATTGTTACGACCACAAAGGAACAACAAATTCCAACTACGGATATATAAAAGAGCCAAAACTGTTAGATTCCATCTGGCGTAAGCATCTGAATAATCTTGAATGTGACGTGGCATACACCAAAGCCCTAAGAAATGCATAGAAAAAAAAAAGTCAAATTAACCCCGAAAAAAGTGATTCCAGAGACTTAACCAACACTCCTCAGGCTTTTTTGGATATCTCTCTGTATCCTAGTAATAATCATAAATCACAAGGTTTCTTTGTACCCAAGCATAATCCAATTTCTGGTCACTTGATAAATGCCAAGAATTGTATTGATCCCACCAGTTTTTAGTGGTGGTTGAAACACAAGAAGGAAAAGGATCTTCCCATTGGCAACCTTCTACACTGAAATCTTTATTTGTTGAAACAAATGGTGCATTTTTCTAGTCTGTTTTCTCCAAACCACCCCTAGTAGCCCAATTATCTACATTCCATATGCTCCAAAACAAGTACATTGGCTTCTCGTTAGGGAAGAAATTATTCGTATAATTCACGTTTTTGTATACCCTTATCGGAACCTCATCCACGAAAAACCGGCACACACCAGAATGATAATGTCAATTCTAATTGAAAATAATTTATCTTAATGACAACTTTCTAAATTTGAAAATACTTTAACTCAAACTTCTCATTTTACCTTAATGAAAAACTTTTATAATCTATATTATATTAAAAGCACGAAGGCCCTTAACGAAATGTCATTCGCCTTTTTTACTCTTTAGAAAAATGTTTCACATTAGACAAAGTTGTAATTTTATTAGCTCTCCTAATATTTAGCACTTTAAAATCAACTAAAATTTTGGTTATTAAATATTTTCTTATTAAACTAGGTAAAAAGTCCTAATATTTAGGACTTTAAAATCAATAAATTCTTTTCCTTATATAATTTTTTTTCTTATTTTAAATTGTTAATATCTTATTTCTTCTTTTTTCTATAAATAAAACTATAATAATAACATGTAGATGCCCCAATATTCTCCAACCACAAATAGAAACGAGTATATGGACAGAGATATTAACACATATCTTACGTATTATTTTTGCTTTTGGGGGAATTATTCTTGCACCTCTTTAATTTCATATGGAAAAAGGCCAAAACATGACCTTGTGGTATTCGAAATGGATCAATTATAACCCCCGTTTAAACTTGAGTCCAAAAATGACCCTGCCGTTATAGAATGAGTCTAATAATGCCCTTGTGTTATTCAAAATGGATAAATTATAACCCTCGTTTAAATTTGAGCCTATTAATGACCATGCCGTTAAAGAATGAGTCCAATACTGCTATTTTCCTCGGTTAGTAATGATTAGGGGTGTAAATGTATATTTAAAAACCGACAAAACCGACTGAATTGTACCGTGCCGAACTAATTTTTAGGTTTCTTTTAATAAAACCGTAAATTTTTATATAAATATATAACTGTACCGATAATTAGGGTAGGTTTTTTATTTTATAAAAATAAATCGAAAAACTATCGAACCGTACCGAATAAATTTACATGTGAAAAATATATTTATATATTAAGTTTAAAAATAATAATGAATTAAAATTTGTCCATTATTTATATTAATACATCATTATTTACAAATATAAATATTAGACCGATTCTTTAACGGCAGGGTCATTAGTGGGCTCAAATTTTAAACTTATTCGACCCATTCTTTATAAATATTAGACCCATTATCATTTTTAAACATACTATATAAATATCGAACCGTACCGAATAAATTTACATGTGAAACATATATTTATACTAGGTCTAATAATAGGTCTGATATATTTACATGTGAAACATATATTCACATGTAAATTTATTCGGTACGGTTCAATATTTTTTCGATTTATTTTTATAAAATAAAAACCTACCATAATTATCGGTACAGATAT
This sequence comes from Nicotiana otophora, assembly GCA_000715115.1. Taxonomy (NCBI): domain Eukaryota; kingdom Viridiplantae; phylum Streptophyta; class Magnoliopsida; order Solanales; family Solanaceae; genus Nicotiana; species Nicotiana otophora. Next base: position 208,278 of record AWOL01S0000727.1, read on the forward strand.
AGATTTATATAAAAACCTACGGTTTTATTAAAAGAAACCTAAAAATCGGTTCGGCACGGTACAGTTCTGTCGGTTTAGTCGATTTTTAAATATCCATTTACACCCCTAATCATTACTAACTGAGAAAAATAACAGTATTAGACCCATTCTTTAACGGCAGGGTCATTAGTGGGATCAAATTTAAACGAGGGTTATAATTGATCCATTTCAAATAACACAAGGGCATTATTAGACTCATTCTATAACAGCATGGTCATTTTTGGACTCAAGTTTAAACGGGAATTATAATTGATCCATTTCGAATACCACAAGGTCATTTTTGAACCTTTTTCCATTTCATATTGATAATATTAAAGTCCCATATTTTATATTATATATTTTTCATCAACTCCTTTTAAATATTTGACGTTGAACATGAAAGTTTTTCCATAATATATTTAAATTCTAGAAAAAGCTGTCTATAACTCTTTTTCTTTTTCGGTTGTGCATGAAAAATTTATACACCTATGGTCTTATACCGAGTTACTTGAATAAAAAGTCTCTATATCCTTTTCTATTCCATTTACTATTTAGCTAAAACTAAAATAAAGAATGTAGTATTATTCTATTGTATTTCTTTATTTTTGTTATTTGTTATAGGAACATGAAGATATACAATAAATTTTATTATCTTCTACTTTTATGAGATAATCTATATATTTTTATATTCATTTTGGTTTAATATGTAAATAGCTATAAGCAATTATTAGAAGATACATTGAAATTTACCTTTCATATTATGTTAACTAGCATGAAGGACAAATGCATGGCTGCCTCATTTCGCCTTACTAACCCCAAGGAAACTTCGAATACAAGCCTAGATCGTTTGTACAGACAATGCTTTTGGGTTCTAAGATTCAAATTTGAGAGAAAAACAGACCAAATTCGTACGCTAAGGTCCTTAAGCAATCACTTAGTGGAAAAGAAAGTGATCGAGCGACGACAACCAGAAGCGGATAAAAGACAACATTTGATTGTCCATAAAACTCGGTAAATACAAAAGATAACATTTGATACATTTAGATGTATAATCTAGATGCATGGCTATGGATAGAAAGAAAGCTCTCTAAAAAAAAAAGAGTAGATTATGGATGCTATTTTGCGATAGTGAGTTTTTTAAATCTGTTGGAATAACTTCTACAATATTTTTTATCGATTAAGAAAAAACAATTTGAATAGACATCTTATGTCAGTTAATTTATGTCTTTTAGAATGAACTTGAGAATATATAACTTTTTAATTATTTTTAGTTAGCTTTTAAATCTCCAATAAGGTTATATGTTCTTGTTGAAACTAAAAAGAAAGCATGATAATTTATAAAATTGGGAGAGATATTAAGTTGAACAAAGTAATTGAGATGCTAGATTGAGAACTTCTATGGGGTAGAATTTCTTTCTTCTTGAGTAATTGACTAAATAGGACCAACAATTATTATTTTCAAAAATTCTATTTTTTTATAAACTTTTATTTTTGTAACTTAAACATAATTTTCACTATAAAAAGCATATAATTCATTGAGACAGGTCACACGCGAAAAACGCATACTCTAAGACTAGTCACACAAATGTCTATGACTAGTTTTAGATCACATGTTTCAAAAGTCATCCTTTCTTTCTTAAATTTCGTGCGGATTCAAACTTTGCCGCATAAAATAAAACGATGGGAGTATAACCGACCTATTATAATAGGCTAAACCAGTAGGGATGGCAAACGGGACAGTGCAGGGCGATACGAGTTTAAGCTTACGCGGGACGGGTGGGTTTAAGATTCCGCAGTACGGGGCGGGTGCGGGGTGGGTTCAAGAATGCTTTAAAAATTGTGGGGCGATTGCGGGACATTACGGGTTAGACAGTATTACTCTTGAGTAATACGTGTATCGTACATTACTCCTCTTCATCAAAAGAAAAAATCAACTGTTTTGTACTTTTCTGTTCAAGTAAATTTCATATAAGACTTTCTCTGTTGGTATTTGGCATTTATAATTTTTCCCTTGCTTATCTTTAACATTTTTAAAAAAAGAATTTGTTAGTTCATTTGTCTCCTCTTTTTCTTGCTCCTTAAAGCTTAAATTTGCATGTCATATTCTAGCTATGCTCTAAACGTAGATATTACAAATCATTCAAGCTCTTTTTCTTCTTTTTTATTTTCTCTAAATTTCTTTAATTGTTCTATAAGGACCCATAGCATGAGCAACACTTTTTGACAGATTTATCTTTGTGCAAACTTCATAGTTCTCAAAAAAAAGATATTTATGAGATTCAGTGTCTTATTATTAATCATAAGAATATCGATGCCAGCTTCTGGGGGTAGGAGTGTTAGCGGTTTAAAAAAGATATATTTAATACCGATTAATAGAATTAACTCTCTAATTAAATTACTACTTTTATGGAGTATTACACTAAAAAATATTTTCTAACAATATAATTAGTAGTAGACCATGATCCAGCGGCACAACAGGTACGGCCAAGAAAAAGAGAAAAGAAGCTCTAAGCCATTGGTAATTTTTTCTTTTTTAAAAAAAATAAAAAAGGAAAAATTTTGCTTCGCGGGGCGGGGCGGGTTTATGCGGGTTGGTGCGGGGGGCGGGTTTATGCGGGCTGGTGTGGGGCAGATTGAAAACAGAAAATTTTGCTATGGGGGGCGGATCCCACACCGCAACTGTCCCGCCCGCCCATTGCCATCTCTATGAACCAGAGGCGGATGCAATATTTCTTCAATTGGGCTCAACTAGCCTACAATGCATATGTATATATTCAGAAGTACATGATTTCAGTGTCAATATTAGGAAAGTTAAAAGATTAATTCAAGTCTATATCATGATCCACCTCTAGGTTAAATTACATTCATCGTGTGAAAAATCTTCATATATATATATATATATTGCAGTTATCATGGTATTCTCTGACACCATTGTTTTTCAGACCATAAGCATGAAAGAGTTGTTGGGAATAAACCCCCACAGAAATCATATTCACGGTATACGACTATAATAAATATGGATTATTAAAATACTGTAACCAACGGTAATAATAAGAGAAACAAGGACACCAAGATTTTTACGTGAAAAACCCTTCTGAATAAGGAAAAAATCATGGTCCGAGAGGAGCAACTAATTTCACTATAGCAAGGATTTTACAATTTGTGGTACCGAGTAAAATACTGCAAGACCACTAAACACTCAAAAGAAATAACCCTCTTTTGATTTTTTCACCTCACTACAATACCACTCAAACTCTCTATATTTTTCCTCACAGAGTATTTTGCTTCTTACTGTGTAATTCACTCTCTTTCTCTTTATTTTGGTGTGTCTACAAATGAAAGTAGAAGCACTTATTTATAGTTGCAGAATGCCTATGATGATGCATATAATGACATCGACACTACTGCAAAAGTCTGCCCAAATCTTTTCTAGTATTAATTGGTTGGCTTGAAGCTTTCAAAGCAAAAGAAAACTTCTCTTCTTTCACATATGGGATGGACCCAACAAATCTCTCCCTCCAGTCTCATGCACCTGAAGGAGGTAACACCGGAGTTTCTAGTTTGAGTGCATGCCGACAAGTTCTTTGCATAGCTCGAACTTGTCTCTTGGTACCACCTTGGTCAGCATATTCAAAGGATTCTCACTTGTATGGATCTTCTTGACCTGTATAGATCTATCCTCTATTCTTTCTCGAATCTAGTGATATCTCACGTAGATATGCTTCGTCCTTGCGTGATACATGATGTTTTTGCTCAGGTCTATTGCACTTTAACTGTCACAATAAATGACATACTCCTTTTGATACAATCCAAGCTCTTGAAGGAACCGTTTCAGCCAAACCATCTCCTTGCCAGCTTCAGTAGCAGCACTATACTCTGTTTCAGTTGTAGAGAGTGCAACACACTTTTGCAACTTTGACTGCCATGATATAGCTCCCCCTGAAAAAGTGAACAGGTATCATGTAGTAGATTTACGATTATCAAGATCACCTGCTCATAAATTGGGATTTTAACTACTTATTTGTGCCTTTTGACTTTCGTTTTAGTTAAAACAATGCTTAAAGGTATTCCGAAAAACTGATGCAATATGCTTACTTGCAGGAGTATTGAAAAATGAGTCAAAGTAATGAAATTCAACTCAAGAAGGAGTGATTTTGAACAAGGACAAAAATCAAGCAAAAAACGCTAAAGTGCGGACCGCAGAATTCTGTCTGCGGCCGAAGAACAAGAAGCAAATTTGACAGTGCTGCAATGGAAAGTGCTAACCGCACTATAATTGTGCGGCCACAGAAATCAAATGTGCGGCCACACCTAGAATTGTGCGGTCCGCAGAACTCAAGATATGCGGCCGCACCCAGAATTGTGCGGGCCGCAGAACTCAAGAAGTGCGGCCGTAGTTCAGAATTGTGCAGCCGCAAAAACCACTCCTGTCAAGAGCTGCACACAAAATTGTGCGGCCGCAGAACCTCCGAAAGGACAATTTTATCCGAAAATTTCAGCTGTGTGTAAATTATCGTTTGTGATGAAATTAGGTCAAGTTTTGAATATCTGAAAGTTGGTAGCTGTTTTTCTTTACTGTTTTAGGAAACTTTATCATAACTTATCAATTTTACATTGGAATTTAATCTATTTGTCATTAAATATGAGTTTAATCATCTTTTCTTCTTTATTTTCTTTATCACTCACTATGAGTAGCTAAATTTCTAGCTAATGTTGTGACCCAACCCTAGTGTGGGTACCTAATGTGTGTTTGATTTAGGGCTTGTTTGTGGTTGGGTGTATAATATTTAGCCTAGTTCTTGCTATAATTATAGAATTAATGGTTGCAAATATTGATTCAACCCTATTTGACTTAGTCTCTACTTGAGAAAGAGAGACTTAGTCTAGAAAAACTTGGCTAACAAGAAATTGGGATGAACTCAAGAAATTGATAGTCTTAATTAAAGGGTTGAATCTAGAGATAGTAAAACTCGACTTGAGCATCTATCAACTGTATTGTGCATTATTCATTTGGACTTGAGAAATCCAAATTAGGAAAAACCACTCTATTACCGATAGGTAATTGGGTGGATAATTGTGTGTTGATTGCTATAATACACCCCGACCAACAAAACCCCCTCTAAAGCCCACAACCCGTTAGGCAAACACCTAGATGGAAGTCACATCCCAAGATCTTTTACATACTTTAAAAATAACACCAAAAATATTATTCTCTAGCTTTACATTTGCAATCCGTAGCATAATTTAGAAGTATAATCGAAAACTGTTTGTGGAAGTGCATCTTAGACACTTTACGCGCTTAGTCCGAATATATACCTAATCCCATCTACGCTCCCTGTGGATTCAATCCCGACTCCCAGTTGGAATTATTATTGCAATTGACCGCTTCACAACCCCAAACTGAGGTGTGATTTGGGCGAGATCAATTTTTGGTGAAACAATTGTAGGTGAAACAATGGCTCTCAACAACCATGATCCTCTTGGAAACATGCCTTTGGGGGATGTGGACGTGGAAGATGACCAAGTGGAAGAGGTTCCTCCTGAACCTCAAGCACATAGACGAGGCCGACCGCCTCAAGACAATGTTCCTGTTCAACCCCTACCTCCACCAAGAGCGACTCCACGCCTGGTGTTGCCGAATGAAGGGTATGCAAGTGCCATAGTCCCGCCCCGCATTAGGGCAGGCAACTTTTAAATCACAAATATTATGCTCACATTGTTAGAGCAACGTGGATTCTTCATCGGGTCTCCGAATCAAAATACGTACAAACACTTGAAAGGATTTGTGGACACTTGCTCGGGGAGTAAACAGACAAACTTCTTCGAGGATGCTTTAAGGTTGAGGCTTTTTCCTTTTTCACTAGTGGGGAAATCCTTGGATTGGTTAGAAAGGTTACCAAACCATTCCATCCATACATGGGATGAACTGGCGGAGAAATGTATTTCCAAGTTCGTTTCTCCCAGGCATATGGCTACTCTTAGAGACGAGATTCTAGCATTTAAGCAGGAACCCAATGAGCCTTTGCACGAGATATGGGAGAGGTACCGTACTATGGTAAAAGAGTGCCCGAACAATGACATGACTGAGGCTATGATTCAAAAAACTTTCTATCAGGGAAATTTCATGACAACATCATATGCCGGTGGAAATTTCATGACAACACCATATGCCGAAACTTGGGAGATCTTAGATGAAATGGCGGATACTTCATCGGCATGGCAAAGTAGAGCAAATGTTCCTCAAGGTGATCCAAATGTGATTCACCTACATAAAGAATTACATGATCATGGGCAAGCAAATGCCGAGTTAACCACTACAATGCATCAATTAGCCAAAGCTCAACTTCAACAAGTTCAAGGTCCTAAGCAAGTAAATGCAATGGAAGGAGTAAATATGATGGTGAACAAGCGAAGGCAAAAGGGTCAACAAAAGTGCAAAACCGTGCGGAACAATATGTACAAGAAGATAATAGGTTTGACCAAGATGAATCCTACAATGAACAAGATGAGGAAGTGCAATATGTGAACAACTTCCAAGGGCAAAGAAATAAATCTCAAGGCCCGAATAAACAACAACGGCAATCTCAAGGTAATCAAAGGAATTAGAACTCAAACCACCAAGGCAATTGGAGTGGTGGTAACAACCAAGGTAACTGGAACAATCAAAACAATCAAGGTAATTGGAGTAGCAACAATCAAGAATATTGGGGAGGATTGGAACAATAACCAAGGGAATCGGAGGTCGGGCTTTCAAAGGCCCCCGATGTATCAACAACCAAGCAACCTACCTCCTTATCCATCTCATGGGCCTAGCTCTTCCAATAATGTGATGGGAGAATTGATAACATGTTCAAACAAATGATGGAGAAGAATGCCGACTCCGATGCTCAGCTAACCTCTCACAACACTTCAATTCGCAATTTGGAAGTTCAGTTGGGGCAGATCTCGCAAGCTTTAAACACTCGTCCTAAGGGGGCACTACCAAGTGACACGGTGGTGAACCCGAAGGGTCAGAACAACATGGGACATGCCATGGCCATGACTACTAGAAGTAGAAAAGGTGGGGATGCAACCACCTTAAGTCAAAGAACAATTGTGGATGATGAACAGGTGATTCAAGAAGATGAGATTCCAAACAATGTGGTGCAAGCAAATAACTAAGTGAGAATTGATATTGATGAAAATGCGGAGGAGACTCAAGAAACAGTGAACCCGTCTAGGGAACATATTGTTGTCATACCGGAACCGGTAGTGCCAAAGGCTAAGGCACCAATGCCAAGTCCTCCTCCTCCATACCCTCAAAGGCTTGCCAAGCAAAATGGCGAGAACTAATTCAAAAAGTTCATTGACATGATGAAGAGCTTATCTATTAATGTGACATTGGTTGAGGCTTTGGAGAAAATGCCCGGATATGCAAAGTTCATGAAGGATTTGGTGACAAAGATGAGGTCGAAGCATTGTGAGACTATAAAGATAACACATCAAGTGAGCACAATTGTGCACTCAATGGCTCCTAAATTGGAATATCCCGGCGCTTTCACAATCCCTTGCACCATTAGAAGCGCCTAGATTGCCAAAGCTATTTGTGATCTAGGGGCGAGTATCAACTTGATGCCTTACTCGGTTTTCAAAACGTTGGAGATTGGGAAACCAAGACCCACTTTTATGAGGCTACAAATGGTGGATCGTACTATGAAGAGACCATTGGGTATTATTGATGATGTGTTGGTTCGAGTTGATAAGTTCATCCTCCCGGCGGACTTTGTGATTCTTGATTGTGAAGTGGACTATGAGGTACCTATTATTTTGGGTAGACCTTTCCTTGCTACGGGGAAGGCACTTGTTGATATGGAAGCCAGCAAGCTCACCTTCCAGGTGGGTGATGAAAAGGTTCTTTTCCATGTGTGCAAATCTATGAGGCAACCGAATAGCAATGAAGTTTGTTCGTTTGTAGACTTAGCGACCGAGGTAATTGTTGATGATGCTAGTGACATGATGAATGTTGATGATACTTTAGAGGCCGTATTGCTTAATCATGATGATGATGAGAAGGATGGCTATGTGGAATATGTGAATGCATTGCAAGGAATGGGGTCGTGCACTTATGAACCCCGCAAATTGTCCTTAGATCTTGAAAACCGGAAGACCCCTCCAACAAAGCCCTCAATCGAGAAGCCTCCCACTTTGGAGTTAAAACCATTGCCTCCACATCTCAGGTATGAATTCCTTTGCCCGTGTTCTACTTTACCGGTTATTCTTTCCTCTTGTTTGACTAACGTGCAGGTAGAATCTATTTTGGCGGTGCTACAACAGAAAAAGAAATTTATCGGATGGACATTGGCGGATATTCAGGGTATAAGACCCGCCTTTTGCATGCACAAGATTATTTTGGAGGAGGATGCCAAACCCCCCGTTGAACATCAAAGAAGACTAAATGAAACAATGCAAGAGGTGGTGAAGAAGGAAATCATAAAGTGGTTGGATGCCGGGGTTGTTTACCCCATTTTTGATAGCTCGTGGACCTCTCCGGTGCAATGTGTCCCAAAGAAAGGGGGAATGATTGTGGTCACCAATGACAAAAATGAGTTGATTCCTACAAGAACGGTGACCGGGTATAGAGTGTGTATAGACTATCACAAGCTCAACAAAATCACAAGGAAAGATTATGTCCTACTTCCCTTCCTTGATCAAATACTTGATAGGTTGACCGACATTATTTTCTATTGTTTCCTTGATGAATATTTCGGCTACAATCAAATTATTATTGCTCCGGAGGACCAAGATAAGACTACTTTCACATGTCCCTATGGTACTTTTGCTTTCTTGCGGATGGCATTTGGGTTATGCAATGCACCGACGAGTTTTCAACGGTGTATGATGGCTATCTTCACTGAGATGGTGGAGGATCTTCTTGAGGTCTTCATGGATGATTTTTCTGTGGTTGGGAATTCCTTTGATGATTGCTTGAAAAACTTAGATAAGGTCTTGGCAAGATGTGAGGAGACAAACTCGGTGCTCAATTGAGAGAAGTGTCACTTCATGGTCGAGGAAGGCATTGTCCTTGGCCACAAAAGTTCAAAGAATAGTATTGAGGTCGACAAGGCAAAAATAGAGGAGATTTCTAAACTCCCACCCCTACATCCGTGAAGGGAGTGAGGAGCTTCTTGGGTCATACGGGGTTCTATCGCCGTTTCATCAAGGATTTTTCCAAAGTGGTGAATCCCTTATGTAAGCTTTTGGAGAAGGATGCCAAATTCCATTTCAACGAGGATTGCATGAAGGCATTCGAATTGCTCAAGTTCAAATTGACTACTACTTCTATTATCACCGCACCGGATTGGAGCTTTCCTTTTGAACTCATGTGTGATGTGGCCGTCGAAGCAGTTTTGTGGCAACATATCAACAAAATCTTCCATCCGGTCTACTATGCTAGTAAGACTATGAACGATGCCCAAGTCAATTACACGGTGACCGAAAAAGAGCTCCTTGCTATTGTCTTTGCTATGGAGAAGTTTTGCCCGTACTTGATGGGTACAAAGGTGATTGTCCACACCGATCATGCGTCTTTTCGGTACTTAATGAGCAAAAAGGATTCAAATGCGGGGTTATTACGGTTTGTGCTTTTATTGCAGGAGTTCGATCTAGAAATCTAAGACTGCAAAGGCAGTAAGAACCAAGTGGCGTACCACTTGTCTCGATTGGAGGAGGAGGGGTGGCCACATGACGGCCTTGAGATTAATGACTCCTTCCTCAACGAGCAACTTCTAGCCATTTCAATGACCAAGATGCCATGGTTTGCCGATTTAGCAAATTATCTTGTAAGCGATATCGTACCGAATGAGTTCTCTTCAAACCAAAGGAAGAAGCTCAAACGGGATTGCCTTGACTATTATTGGGATGAACCGTATCTCTTTCGGATTTGTACCGATGGTGTGATTCGACGGTGTGTGCCGGAGGAAGAACAAGTGGAAATTCTTGAGGCTTGCCACTCTTCACCATATGGTGGTCACCATGGTGGAGCGAGAACAACGGCAAAAGTGTTGAGTTGTGGATTCTATTGGCCTACTCTCTACAAGGATACTAGTGATCTAGTCAAGCATTGTGATGATTGTCAAAGGGCCGGTGGGATTTCTAAAAAATATGAGATGCCAATCACCACTATCTTGGAAATGGACATTTTTGATACGTGGGGCATTGATTTCATGGGACCGTTCGTAAGCTCTTGTGGGAACACATACATTTTGGTAGTTGTGGACTATGTGTCAAAGTGGGTTGAGGTCGTTGCTCTACCCAACAATGAAGCTCAAAGTGTGGTGGCATTTTTGAAAAAGAATATCTTTACAAGATTTGGCACTCCAAGGACGATTATAAGTGATGGGGGATCGTACTTTTTCAACAAATCTTTTGATACCTTACTCACCAAGTATGGTGTCACTCACAAAGTCTCGACCCCCTATCATCCTCAAGCAAGCGGACAAGTGGAAGTCTCCAACCGGGAGATCAAGAGTATTTTGTCAAAGACCGTGAATGCCAATCGGACGGATTGGTCTAAGAAACTTGATGATGCTCTATGGGCTTATATGACGGCTTAAAAAATACCGATTGGGATGTCTCCATACCGGTTGGTGTTCGGGAAAGCTTGTCTCCATCCGGTGAAACTTGAGCACAAGGCTATGTTGGCATTGAAGAAGCTTAATCTTGAGTGGGATGTCGCCGCTAACCTGAGGGTGGAATAATTTAATGAGCTTGATGAATTTCGGTACCATACATATACAAGTTCTTCCTTATACACGGAGAAGATGAAGTACCTCCATGACAAGTACATCTGGAACAAGGAGTTCAAAGAAGGTGATCTTGTGTTATTGTTCAATTCTTGGTTACGGATGTTTCCGGAAAAGTTGAAGTCTAAGTGGAGTGGTCCGTTTGAGGTTGTGAAGGTGACACCCTTTGGTGCATTAGACTTGAAGAATAAAAATGATGAAGTGTTTGTAGTCAATGGTCACCGAGTGAAGCATTATCTTAGAAAAGTTGATGATGGCCACGTCGTGGCATTAATTTATTTCAAGTGATTGATGGTAATATGCGTCTTGCCGCGACGTTAAATCAAGCACTTCTTGGGAGAAAATTCATGTTTCTTTTTATTCGTTTTAGATAGGTTTTGTTTTGTGCTAACTAGACCGCACATTTATTGTGCGGACCGCACAGTCTGGCATGCCACAACAAAAAGGAGTCTACGGCCGCACAATTCTTTGGGCGGCCGCACAACTGGAGACATAAAAATGCAAACTCTTTGAAGTTCACAATTGCAAAGAAATTTCCAATCTGCGATCGCACTTGAAATTGTGCATACCGCACAAATATCTGCGACTGCACCCAATTTTGTGCGGACCGTAGATCTTCAGAGGAACCAGGTATAGAGTGCGGAACGCACACGAAATTGTGCGGCCGCACTCAGCTGCACATTTTGACCAAAGTTGGTCAACCTATAAACATGACTTTCTCTCAGTGTTCCAAACTTTAGCACTTTGAACTCTTGGCACCTAAGCAAGCACAGTGCACAAAAATTGTTTCAAACTTCACACTCCTTTCATCGTCCTAGATTCTCCCATGCATCCCTCATCACTGGTATGTTCAATTCGTGTTTATATTTTTCAAAATTTTCTTAGTTTTTATCCTTAATTAGTATAGTTATTGTTAGGCCTAAATGTCAGATGATTTATCATGTGTGCTTAAAAGTGTGGGGGTAATTTCATATATACTCATTGGGGGTTGGGTAAATCATGTATCATGTCTAATTTGTCAATACCATGTCTAAATTTTGCAAACAATTGAAAAACCTAAGTTCAGTGCCGTCTAATGTTGAATTGTGTGACCGCACATAAAATTGTGAGGTCCGCAGATCCTTAGTTTTAGGGCAAGTCTGTGCATTCAATGTGCGGACCACACTCAAAATTGTGCTGTCTGCAAAAAATGATTTGCGGCCGTAGAAATATTTGTGCGACCGCAGATCCAAACTTCAGAGAACTGGTATTACTGGGCCTAGAATTGTGCGGCCGCACTCATAATTGTGCGGTCCGCACTTCAATTGTACGGTCGCACTTTAAAATTATGCAGTCCACACAAGACAGTATGTGGCCACACTTTCACCTCTTCATACTGTTTTGTCTGCAACTTTTTTTAGTCTGCGTTTGAACTTTAACTGACTCATGTTGCTTTATATTGCAGACAATGGTTCGATCAAGAGGTCGTAGTGATACTTCTAAAGGGAGAGGTGAACCCTACCGAGGCCGAGGCAGGGGTACTCAACCTCTTGCAGTGCAGAAGAAAGCAATATCAAAGAAGCCAACCACTAGGAGAGGTAGGGCCACATAGCCCTCAGAATCAAGTTCTGATATCCCGTCTAGAGAAGCTTCCGAGGTTCACTCGGTGGAGAAACAACCTGAGGCCCAATCTCAACCACCACAGTTCCTTGGGAGATACCAACTCCGAAATGAACCCTCCACCTTAGCAAGATCTTCTGAGGGTTCAGATGGAGGCAACCAGGGTTCAGAACCCTCACCTACACACACTCCCGCTGCACCAGTCGTAGTGGATAATGATGATGACATTCCAGATGATGGTAGATGGGGCGATACCAGAGTTGCAGGCCCGGAGAGGTCAAAGAAGAAGGAAGTTTAGGAAGATAGGTTTGTGAGCCTGACTGCATTCAATAGGTTCCGAGAGTGGTGACCGCAGAGATCACTCAATCTTGAGTGACAGTTTATGTTGAAAGATATGGATAGATACAACCCGAATATATGAAGACAATTTCGGGAAAAAAAGGGTGGAAATGGTTCATGAAAAGCGTATTGGATGCCAAGGAGCACTCTGTTCGGGAGTTCTACGCCAATGTGGCGCACATCAAAAAAGGGACTAATGTGACTAAGGTGCGGAACCTGAAAGTACGATTTGATTAGAGCACCCTGAACACTTATTTTGGGTTCGAGGATATGGAGCCGGTGCAGTATTTATAGAAGTTCTCACTTGGTGACGCAACTCGCCCTTGGCTAGTTGAGATACTGGCAGCTCCAGGACCACCACCACCATGGATCACAACAGGGGTTCCTATTCTGCGGAACACCCTCAACTTTAAAGCAAAAGGGTGAAAAACATTTGTATGCAGTCGCATAGACCCAAGCCGGAATGAAAACAATATTCCAATCCCCCGGGTAGTCTTAGTTGCATCTATCATGGCCGGGTACCCAATTAATGTGGGTGCCATCATGTCGGCCAACATGTCTCTGGTTGTCAGGCAGAGTGAAAGCTCTTATCTGTATACCAACACTATCACGGAGTATCTCACGGATGCAGGGGTGGAGCCCAAGAGCTTTGATATGAAGGTACGGGCTAAGCAACCCTTATCCTAGTACTCTCTGAAGGACCCAAGTAACCTGAAAAACAAGGGTAAGTCGACTACTACCGTAGGCCAGTCTGATGAGCCATCAGTGGTAGTTGCAGATTCTGTTACTATGCCTTCTACAACTTCCATGCCTTCCACAATAGCCGGGCCTTCCACCGAGACAACTTCCATGCCACCACCTCTATCTTCAGGGCCATCAGCATCGGTATCAGTGCCTTCCTCCTCAACGTATCCACTCTCTGCGCTGCGAGTCTCCCAGATGCTGGCGAGTCTCAAAAACTGAATGCAGATAGCTACTGCAAAGTTGTCTGACCTATCCAGTGCTGTTGCAGCTCAGACCTTTACCTCAGCACCCCAGATTCCCCCGTCAGTGGAGAAAACATTGAAGAAGATTTTGGACAATCAGAAGACCATCATTGATACATTGGTGGCACATGGGGGAGCTATTGAGGAGTTGGGCAAATAGGTGAAGAAGATGAGGAAATCAGAGGCCTCAAGAAAATTAGTGGACAAGTTGAGACAAGAAGTGACCAAGATAACAGTCGCTGAGGATCTTCCATTTGACTTACTGATGGAGACACATCCATCCATACCAGCAGACCCAACAACATCAGTAGCACCAGCTGGCCAGTCCAAGGAGCCAGACCGCACTACCCACACTATTGAGGCGGTGCTACAGATGTTCACCAACCCAGCTGCTCCCCCAGCAGAGGATGATGAGATCCAGTTGGAGGAGCCTGAGGGAGGTGATGCTGCTATGGATACCGAGACCACATAGGGAGTCCTTTCTACTCTTTCCCCTCTTTATTTTGATTTTTGTTAAGCATTGAGGACAACACTTATTCTTATTCAGGGGGGTGGTCTATTTCTGATTTGATATGATATTTGACATTAGCTTGTAATAACTATAATACTCTTTTTTATCTTTATTTTATTTTTCATTATGTATATATTCCTCCCTCTCTATTGATGTATATATTCTCTTTCCCATTCTCGGCTTGTATATTCATTTTTTGCTTTCAGTAGTTACTTCATAGCTTCTTTATTTTGTTTCTTAGTAGTTTAGCTTCTTAATGATTTGGTAGCTTCTTTTTATGTTTAAGCGATCAATAAGCCTTTGGTTTTCTTAATGCCACTGTTCTTTCCAAAGGTGGTTTTTGTGTGAACCGGGTTGCTCTTTCCAACTATGGATGGCGTGACAACCTTCTTAAGGGAGTGAGTCCGTTTTTGATGATTAGGTAAAAACAGTAGTAATAATGAATAAGAGGATCAAGCATGATTCACTTGGTACCAACACACTTAACTACACGCTTATGGTTAAAAATAAGTTCTTGAAAAACAATGGCTCTAGTTAGTGACCTTGTGATTTTGTGTTGACTTAGGCAATCATCGAGTGGTTTAGTTGAACCATTAGAAATTTTCAATCTTGAATACGGTTGTTGTGGGCCTTCGCTTCTATCCTCTTGAACAATCCAGCTGTGTGAGAGGTGAGATATTTTGTTACAAGTCCAAGTACCTGTGCGAATGATCTAGAACTTGCCCTGAATGTGTTTCTAGGCAAAATTCTAAGTTTTGCTTGGCTTGAGAAGTTATTGTAGGCTCTCCTTGGCCCATTTTGAAATTTTTCATGGCCCACAAATGATGTTATCCCCAGTCAACCCTTTTGAGCCTAAAGCCTTTCTCATTTGATAACCATGTTACAAGCCTTTACCCGTTTTGTAGTGACCTTCTCTTGGCACCCGAGCTTTCCTTAACACTCATGAGCAGTAAATTGGCGAAAACATAAGTTTGAGGGAGAGTCGAGGAGTTTGAAAGTGGTATCAAGGTACAAAAAGAGAAAAGAAATGAAGAAAAATAAAGAACAAAAGAAAAACACAAAAAGAAAGTGAATAAATTGAAGAGTTGAAGGGATTCAAAGAAAAGCAAAAGTGTGAAGCATGGAGAAAACAAAGAAGGAGAAAATGAATATCATGACCAAGAAAGAGTGATGTCAAGTCTCTCTAGTTTCCCTAAGAAAAAATAGAAAAAAAAAGAAAATGACTCAAAGAGTCGGCAAGGCATGAGACAAAAAAAGAAAATGGAGTGCTTAAGGAAAGATGAACCCGTTCTATTCCAACATTTCCTACCTTAGTACAAAAGCCTTCATTACATGCTGAAAAATCCCTACATGATTTCAAGCCGAGTGAGCTTACATTAGTGGTGATTTACATGAGGGGAAAGCATATGGTACTTAGAGTGGTACTTATGACATTCTTTTGATTGAGAGTGATGAGCGAACTTTTCATAAATCATTGAATTGAGTGCTACATTATTAAGTGAGATGAGCTAACGGAGAGTATAGGAGGAGGAGTTTGGGATCCACAGTGACCTACATGAAAGTGCGAACTTCCTTGATGTGTAACGTCAACTCTTGTTGCTCAAGTGTCACATTAGAGCTATTTGTGCTTTAATCTTCAAAACATTGCCGTGTTGATGATTCATGAGTGTGTGGGTAATTGTTGGTCTCAATTGATGTATGTTTGATTCACCTTAGCTTAGCTGGAATAGCTATTTTCTTGTGGATGTGGGAATTACCTTATTTGCTTGAGGACAAGCAAAAGCTTGAGTTTGGGAGAGTTGATAAGTGGGAATTTTGACTACTTATTTGCGCCTTTTGACTTTTGTTTTAGTTCAAAAATGCTTAAAGGTATTCCCGAAAACTGATGAAATATGCTTACTTGAAGGATTATTGGAAAATGATCCAAAGTGATGAAATTCAACTCAAGAAGGAGTGATTTTGAACAAGGACAAAAATCAAGCAAAAAGGGCTAAACTGCGGACTGCAGAATTTTGTCTGCGGCCGCAGAACAAGAAGAAAATTTGACTGTGCTGCAATGCAAAGTGCGGACCGCACAATAATTGTGTGGCCACAGAAGTCAAGGTTCAGAGAGTTGGGAATTCAAGACAATAAAGATCTGCGGACCGCACTATAATTGTGCGGCCGCACCCAGAACAATGCGGTCCGTAGAACTCAAGATGTGCGGTCGTACCCAAAATTGTGTGGTCTGCAGAACTCAAGAAGTGCGGCCGTATTACAAAATTGTGCAGCCGCAGAAACCACTCATGTCTATAGCTGCAACAAAGTGCCGTAGAACCTCCAAAAGGGCAATTTTGTCCGAAAATTTCAGTTGTGTATAAATAGTCTTTTTTGACGAAATTAGGTCAAGTTTTGAATATCTGAAAGTTAGTAGCCGTTTTTCTTTACTGTTTTAGGAAACTTTATCATAGCTTATCAATTTTAAATTGGAGTATCATCTATTTGTCATTAAATATGAGTTTAATCATCTTTCTTTCTTTATTTTCTTCATCTCCCACTATGAGTAGCTAAATTTTTAGCTAGGGTTGTGACCCAACCCTAGTGTGCGTACCTAATGGGTATTTGATTTAGGGCTTGTTTATGGTTGGGTGTGTAATATTTAGCCTAGTTCTTGCTATAATTATAGAATTAATGATTGCAAACATTGATTCAAGCCTATTTGACTTAGTCTCTACTTGAGAAAGAGAGACTTAGTCTAGGAAAACTTGGCTAACAAAAAATTGGGATGAACTCAAGAAATTGATAGTCCCAATTAAAGGATTGAATCTAGAGATAGTAAAACCCGATTTGAGCATCTATCAACTGTTTTGTGCATTACTCATTTGGACTTGAGAAAGCCAAATTGGGAGAAACCACTTTATTACCGAGAGGTAATTGAGTGGGTAATTGTGTGTTGATTGCTATAATACACCCCGACCAACAAAACCCGCTCTAAAGCCCACAACCCGTTAGGCAAACACCTAGGTGGAAGTCACATCCCTAGATCATTTACATACTTGAAACACAACAACAAAAATATTATTCTCTAGCTTTACATTTGCAAACCGTAGCATAATTTAGAAGTAGAATCGAAACACTGTTTGTGGAAGTGCATCTTAGACACTTTACGCGCTTAGTCCGAATATATACCTAATCCCATCTACGCTCCTTATGGATTCGATCCCGACTCCCAGTTGGGTAATTATTATTGCAATCGACCGCTTCACAACCCCAAACTAAGGTATGATTTGGGCGAGATCACCTATCATATCAGCATCCGTATAGCCCTTCAAGACTGGATCTGATCTCCCAAAACACAAGCATTCATTTGAGGTTCCTTTTAGATTCCTAAGTATCCACTTAACATCTTTCCAATATTCTTTTCTGGGATTAGCGAGAAACCTACTAACAATACCGACAACATGAGCAATATCAGGTCTGGTACATACCATTGCATACATTAGGCTCCCGGCGGCAGAGGAATATGGAACTTTAGCCATACTTTCTTTATATTCCTTTGTTGTAGGACACATCGTCTTGTTCAACTTCATATGACCAGCAAGAGGCGTGCTAACTGG
>AWOL01S0000728.1:0-15055 GCA_000715115.1 Nicotiana otophora
GTAGGACACATCGTCTTGTTCAACTTCATATGACCAGCAAGAGGCGTGCTAACTGGTTTAACACTCATCATGTTGAAGCTTTTAAGTATAGGTTCAATATACTTATGTTATGACAACAACAACTTACTATTTGTCCTATCACGGACAATCTCCATTCCTAGAATTTGTCGTGATGGACCCAAGTTTTTCATGTCAAATGACTTGGACAAATCTTCCTTCAACTTGGAAATCAACTTCTTGTCTTGTCCTACAATCAGCATGTCATCCACATATAACAACAAGATGATAAAGTTATTATTAGAGAATTTATTATAGTATACACATGGATCTGAAAAAGTCTTTGTGTACATTTGACTTCTCATGAAGGAGTCAAACTTCTTGTACCACTGCCTAGGCGCTTGTTTCAGCCTATAAAGACTCTTTTTCAACTTGCACACCATGTGCTTCTTCGCCTTTACTTCAAAACCTGCTGGTTGCTCCATATAGATCTCTTATTCCAAATCTCCATGCAGAAATACAGTTTTCACGTCCAACTGCTCCACTTCAAGATCTAGGCTAGCTGCCAAGCTCAAGATTGTTCGAATATAAGTCATTTTGACAACATGTGAGAATGTTTTTTTATCAAAATCAATACCTTTCTACTATTCAAAATCTTTTACCACCAATCGAGCTTTGTGTCTTACCAGCTTGCCGTTTTCATCTTTCTTGAGCTTAAAGACCCACTTGCACTTGAGCGGTGTTTTGCCTTTTGGAAGTTCAACCAGTTCATACGTATCATTCTTCTATACAAAATTCATCTCTTCTTGCATGGCTTCCATCCACTGGTTTGTTCCGGATGAGATAGCACCTCCTTGAAATTCTCTGGCTCCCCCTCATCAGTGACGAGGATATACTCTGAAGAAGGATACCTTGTGGATTCTACCTTCTCTCTTTCAGATCGTCTCAAAGGTTGTTGTCTTTCTTCTTGTTGTTGTTGCTCTCCTTCTTCCTCTTGTAGACTAGAGTACTCCCCCTGCTCAGCAACCTCTTCATCTATGCCTTTCGTGTGCCATTCTTCACATGTGGAAGGATTGCGTACATGTACAGTAGGAGTAGTAACAAAGTTAGTTACTGTACCATTATCATTTTTTGGTCTTTTTTGATTGATCACTATCAATCCCGACCACATCTTCTCTGAAGATCACATCACTACTTCTGATGATCTTTTTCCTTTCTGGGTCCCACAATCTGTAGCCGAACTTTTCATCTCCATAACCGATAAAGATGTAGGGAATAACTTTGTCATCCAGCTTCATTCTCTTCTCCTTCGGAACATGTGAAAAAGCTTTACATCCAAACACTTTTAGATGGGAGTAGGACACCTCTTTGTTGGTCCAGACTTTCTCTGGAATGTCAAACTCCAATGGAACTGATGGACTTCTGTTAATCAAGTAACAAACTGTGCGAGCTACTTCACTCCAAAATGACTTAGGTAGTTTTGCCATTTTGAGCATACTTCTCACTTTTTCGACAATGGTGTGATTCATCCTTTCAGCTATACCATTGTGTTGTGGGGTTCCAGGAACTGTCTTCTCATGTCTAATTCCATGGATTGAGCAGTATTCTTTAAACTCCTTTGAAATATACTCTCCTCCATTGTCTGTCCTGAGACATTTTAATTTTTGACCTGTCTCCCTTTTCACCAGAGCATGGAATTTCTGAAATACTTGAAATACCTGGTCTTTGGTTCTCAATAAATAAACCCACAATTTTCGTGAAGCATCATCAATAAATGTGAGAAAATATTTGTTACCTCCCATTGATTCTACATCCATTGGACCACAAATATCAGAATATACTAAATCAAGTTTATTCAATTTTCTTCCATGAGTTGCTTGAAATGATACCCTTTGTTGTTTTCAAATAACTAATAATCACAAGAATTCACAGTTGTACCTTTTTCAAATAAGATGAGTGACCTTTTGGATAGGGTATGCAATCCCTTCTCACTCATATGGCCCAATCTCTGGTGCTATAAATCTGTAAGCGTATCATCTACAGCCGCATGTAATCCATCTTCACATATCTCAGCAGTTGCCTTTTACAGTGTGTAGGAAGCCACTCCTTTAGAAATCACCAATGATCCTTTGGTGAGTCTCCACTTCCTATTGGTGAAGTGATTCTCGTACCCGTCTCGATCCAGAGCGATCCCTGAAATCAAATTCATTCGCAAATCTGGTACGTGCCGCACATCTTTTAAAACTAATGTGCATCTGACATTTATCTTGATACAAATGTCGCCAATCCCCACAATCTTTGAGTGACCGGTATTTCCATCTTGACCATTCCAAAGTCTCATGCTTTGTACCTACAGAAGAATTCTCTTACCGGTGTGGCATGGTAGGATGTTGTTGTATCAACCACCCATTCTGACTCTTGGCTTGCTAAGTACATGCATTTTTTCTCCTCGTGAACGAAAAGAACCACCGAATCATTGGTGTGCACTGCAGCAGCTGTGTAGTCATCATTCTTCTAGCCACTACTCTAGCCTCAACCTTTCTTTGGGCAATCACTTTTGAAGTGACCAGGTTGACCGCAACTGTAGCAATTTCTACCCTTTGACTGGTTACTAGACTTTCCACGAGCTTTGGATTTTTCATGGCTACTCGATGCTCTATAAAAACTTCTTCCTCTGTTTTCTATGATAAGAGCATGCCCTTGATTTTCGGGCTTCTTCCTCATCTTATCATTGAGTAGGATGGCTGATGTGACCTCCTTTAAATCGATGGTATCTATTTCGTGCAGGATGGTTGTTACCAAATTATCATAGGAAGATGACAACGAGTTTAGAAGCATGATAGCCTTATTTTCTTCAGTGATTGTTTCTCCAAGGTTTGCCAGCTACGTGATTAATCCATTGAACATATTTAAATAGGACAAGCAATCTGCACCTTCACTCATATGGATGGCATAAAGCTGCTTTCTCAAAAATAACTTGTTTGTTAAGGATTTGGACATGTATAGACTTTCTAGTCTTTTCCAATTACCATATGCACTATTTTTAACCCCGTCATTATTGAGTACTTCATCGGACAAGTGCAGTCTGATTGCACTAGCCGCCTCCTTATCCATGTCTTCCCAATCCTCGGCTTTCATGGTTTCTGGCTTTGCCTTTTTACCGTCTAGTGCAATATCTAACCCTTGTTGGTTGAGTAGGTCCTTCATCCTTCTTTGCCATATGGAGAACCAGTCATTACCGTTGAATCTTGTTACTTCATATTTTACTCTTGACAGCTTTTTTTGTCACAAAGTAAAACTTATTGTAAATAATATTTTTTGTGAATGATCAAAATCTATGCTCTGATACCAGTTGTTTTGAATGAACCCTCATAGAAATAGTATTCACGGTATACGACTATAATAAATACGGATTACTAAAATACTATAACCAACGGTAATAATAAGAGAAACAAGGATACCGAGATTTTTACGTGGAAAACCCTTATGAATAAGGAAAATATCACGGCCCGATAGGAGCAACTGATTTCACTATAGAAAGAATTTTATAATTTGTGGTACCGAGTAAAATACCTCAAGACCACTAAACACTCAAAAGAAATAACCCTCTTTGATTTTTCCGCCTCACTACAATACCGCTTAAACTCTCTATATTTTTTCTCACAGAGTATTTTGCTTCTTACTCTGTAATTCACTCTCTTTCTCTTTGTTTTGGTGTGTCTACAAATGAAAGTAGAAGCACCTATTTATAGTTGCAAAATGCCCATGATGATATATGTAATGGCATCAACATTACTGCAAAAGTCTGCTCAAATCTTTTCTAGTATTAATTGGTTGGCTTGAAGTTTTCAAAGCAAAAGAAAACTTCTATTCTTTTACATATGGGATGGACCCAACAAGAATCACCTGATCTTCCATTTCAAGAAACATACAAGCATCTTTTTGACAACATAAGTAATGAAAATGATTCAAACAATTACCAAAACCTCTTCTTAGTGGAGGAATGCAAGTTGTCTCTTGTCGATCTTGACCAACTAAATTATGGAAACGAACTCGAGAGAGAGGATTGCAAGAAAGAATAGCCAAAGCTTCAAAAGAACGGGTTTTTTCCAAGTGATAAACCATGGAGTTTCACATGATATTTTGGCCAAAATGAGAATGGAGCAAGTCAAGCTTTTCAAGAAGCCGTTTAATGAGAAAATGAATATTGGCAAGAATCTTAACTTCTCCGAAGGAAGTTACCATTGGGGAACGCTGACAGCTACTTGCCTTTGACAACTTTCTTAGTCGGAAGCTTTTCATGTTCCTCTCTCTGATATTTTCAGTTTAAAGGGACTAAAGAACCTCTGGTACTCGGAATTTTCACTCTTATATTTTACTTGATGTGTGTGCAGTGACAGAAGTAAGATTTCACCAAGGGGATTCAAAAAATCGAAAAGGGCTAGAACTGCCCCTGACGTATCAGCTTCAGTTTATAAATGTCCCTCGTTCACCTATTTTGCTAAGACTGACCTTACCGTTAAAAATCTAGCATATTTGTGCCCTCAGTTCTAACAGACTACTTATCAATTAATAAAAGACTTTGTTAATTCCACGTGGTCATTTCTGACTGGCCATTCAATATGGCACACCCCAATCCATATTTCAGCCACCCATTACCCATCCAAACCGAACCAACCGAGTACAAGTACTTTTAGCCCAAAAACACCCAATTTTATATCATTTTTAACCTATTTTATATCATAGCAAAAATAGCCCATGATCATAGTCTAAAGTTTTTCCATTGCTTCAATTTCAACTCCAAATTTGAAACTTTCTCCTTCAATGTAGATATATTATTCAATTCTGCAGCTTTACTACTAATCATATTGTTACACCTCGAATTATTATGTCAATGTTACGCTCTACAATAATTTATTATGACGATATTACGCTCCGCAGTAATTTGTTACGACGATGTTACATCATGTAGTATTGTACGTTGAATTTGACGTAAGATAATTGACATCAGTTCAAGAATAAGATTATTTGGAGATTATAAGTATTATACAATTTCAAACAATTTATGAGTAGATTCGTGAAGGTGAAAGGGTAAACGAATCAAAGAAAATGAGTTTCATCGAAATTTAACAATTTGGGATAAAATATGGTCTGAGCTATAATGCATGGTATTTATGGACTAGTACCATACCAGGTACTACATGACTATGATAGTAAGGTGTATAAGGTATGTTAAAAGTGAGTAGTATTTTAAGTAATTTGAGATAATTCTTAATTATGTGAATAATTAATTAATTATTGGTTAATGGGGAAATTAACTAGTTAATTAAGGATTTGTGGGTAATTAATTAAAGACTTTGGATAAACATAGCCCCCCCCCCCCCACGTGGTAGCACCCCTTTAATCGTAAATGACTCTTAAAGAAGATTAGGAGGTGCCACATTTAAATGATTTATGTGACACCAAAGCCTTGAAATGTGGGCCTACCTAAGAGTTAAAGATAACTTCCTAATTTAAGTCACTTTCTAATCTCTTAAGAGAGTTTCAGCCAAGCACATAGAAACGTTACAATTCAGATCACTTTCTAATCCATGGAGCATAGCAATGTTAATTCACTTTCCAAATAGCAACGTTGTTGCTAAGTTCTTAAGGAAAGGTTCAGCCAAGATTTTCTTTGCATAGCAACGTGATTGCTTCGAGCTTTTCATATGAATTGTTCCGTGTTTTCTCGCAATTAACGTGTGATAGAGGATTGTCAAGAGAATCGACTCAGGTATGTTAAGACTATCCCTTCTTTTATTTTGGCATGATCCAAATGATACAAATAAAATGAGCAAAATACGCAACTTTCATAAATGACTCTATTCATAGAAATATTAGGGGTGTCTATATTTTTGATTCCCCATGTGCCTTATTATTCCATCATCTGTTCATGGGTCTCAGAAAATACGTAAATTAATAAAGTTTATTTCATGACTTTAATCAAAGGCATAATGGTCCTATTACGTTCCGAGAGATTTTATTGACGTATTTCATATACATTTCATTCATTTATATATGTACATTGACCCATGACCAGATTGTCGTTATATACGGGTGTATATGTATATTATATGTATATGGGATATGAAAAACGGTTACGGCATTATATACGCACCACCACCTGATCAGCTGGTATACGTTGATGATATTGCCCACAATGGCCAAAATGATATGATGGGATGCCTTCAGAGTTTTGATGACGTTGTGAACACATATACCTATGCATGGTATGACACTTATACAGATATGCATGACATTATAAAAATAAAATAATTCATAGAGCTATGCAGACGTACATGTCGAGTCTTTTACTCCATGTTTCTCTTATGTCTATTATTTACTGATTTTCATTCCTTACATACTCGGTACATTATTTGTACCGACGTCCCTTTCACCTGGGGACGTTGCGTTGCATGACCGCAGGTATCGATAGACAGGTCGAGAGTCCTCCAAGTAGGCGATCAGCTCAGCGGAAGATGTTGGTGCACTCCATTTGCTCCGGAGTTACTTGTTTGGTGAGTATGATTTAGATGTGTATTGTTTGGTATGGCGGGGCTCTTTTCTGACCTTTATGACAATTATGTATTCTTAGAGGCTTGTAGACAGAGGTCATGTACATAAAAGATTGTATGGCCTTGTCGGCCTATGTTGAGTGTACGAGTGGTTATTTTGGTCTTAGAGGCCCATATGTCTTAAGTATAAGTTGGTATTTTATGTTGTATTCTACTTATCTCACGACAGTCTCCCAGGCTCAGTTATCTGTGATAGTATGATACGAAAAGATATGTTATGTTGGTACTCGGTTAAGCAAGGTACCAGGTGCCCATCGTGGCCCATCAGTTTGGGTCATGACAAAAGTGGTATTAGAGTAGTTCTGTCCTAGGAAGTCTACAAGCTGTGTCTAGTAAAGTCTTGTTTATGGGTGTGTTGTGCACCACACTTATTAGCAGGAGGCTACACGGCATTTAGGACTATCACTCTTTCTTCTTACTCTAGATCGTGTGGTAGAGCTCAGTTGTAAAAACTTAATTTCCTAAACTCTATCTTATTCATGATACAACAATGTCTACATCCAGAAAGACGGTTGGTAAGAGATATAGCTGTGGAAGAGTTGAGTCAGAGGAACTCGATTTTTCATGATGCTTATGATGAGTAAATGTGAAGTTTTCCGCAGAACATGTGTGTAAGCTTCTTGATAATGAGCCTTAAGGTAAGAATATCTACCCATATGGTGAAAAGCAATGAGATATTCAGGAGGTAGATATATGTTTCAACAAGTAAAAGAAGCAAGGTGAAAAAGGGTACGAGGCACCCAGTTAATGAAGATTATCAGTATTTGCAACTCAGGCAGAGAAAAATACGCATTTTGAGTTACCTTCAATGGTAACAGAGGTATGTACGATCGGCCACACCCATCTTAGTTATGCCTTATGGGAGTTGACAAATATGGTTTAAGAGAAGGACGAGGTATCAGGATCCCTTTGGGGTTAGAGTAACCTAAAATATTGGATGGTTTGTTTGCGTTAGTTGACAGTTTTGAGGGATATTGCAAATGTACTAATGGATCTCCTTATAAGACGCTCAGATGGTGCACTCTAGAATAATACAGCCAGATATGAATACTAGAATGTTCAAAGATAGGCACTGGAATCTTGGAAGGAATAAATATTACCTTAGTATGGCTCCCGTCCCTAGTAGAGAAAGAATGTTAGGCAACCCAAAGAACCAATGGATGGATCAAGAGGCGCTAAAAGCAAAAGAATGTCTTGTTCGAGTTTTCAGAATAAAGTGATAGACATAAATGTTAGTGGGAAATAAGAAGAGAATTAATGAAGTATTATGAGTAAGATATGATACATGGATGACAACGGTAGATCAAAAAGATGACAGTATTACATAATCTATAGCCAAATGAGGGAAGAGACAAGAGATGACAGGCCTTAAGACAACAAAATAGTATAGGCCATACAATCATATCCTTATTCCGAGAAATAAGTCCGTGACTCCAACACGACTACCAGAAAGGAGAGTTAAACCCGAGAGTAATAGAAATCAGTATAGGCTGGTGAACAAGATAAACTAAACATGAATTAGGGACTAAGTGATTTGATAATAGTCAACATCATGAGAGTTTCATATTTGCGTTCCAACGATAATAGAATGAACAACAGAAGAAGATTTATGAGGAATTCAGAGAATGATCATTCAATAAAATGCTTCCCTAAAGCAAGCAAGGTGAGTAAAGTTTAGCTTAAGGGACTATGTATGCCAGTTACACTAAGTGTCACCCTCGCAAGTGAAGAATTTCATTATCCTTGGTACAAAAGGATTACCGCGAGGAGAGTAAGGATCATCGATAATGTGAAAAGATGCCAAAGATGAAAAGGTAAAACATCTATACGTAGATCGTCGTAGCTCCAATTATTAGTACTCCCCTAAAGGGGAAAATATGGAGTGATGTGGCATTAAGTCAGAATTAAGTGGTTTTAGTAACTACGGAATGGTAAAGGGAGAATGCGATACAAATGAGAAATGGATGAGATTGCACTCATTCAAATCCTACAGATATGCAACGATTCCAGGACATTATGCAAACATGACATCAAGGAGAGGAAATAAGGGTTAATGCCCGAGATGTTATTAATAGATAAAGAGCCAGTGCGAGACGTAAGTTAAGACAAAGGAAATAACCCAAGAAAGATTACGCGGAATATTAATATGGGAATGGACCAACGAGCAGTTAGTAGTTGATTCAGGAAGAGTCTAGTTATGGCTAGACAAGAGGTTACAGACAAATCAACAGATCGTGCAAGATAAACATAGTGAACCCCAACATGGGAATTCAGTTTCGCAAATACGACATCATGACCCTTGAGAAATATTCAGACAAGAGTTAGGGTAGTTAAGGTATCGTATGAATATTATGGAAATAAAAGATAGTCTCACTGGGAAGACAATCAAAACTTCAGTTCAGGAGCAACCCTACAAGCATAAGGTCATGGAAATAAGTAACTACAGATAATTATAGGCGAGGAAGAACATCAAAAATTCCGTCAAGTATACGATGTGATAAACTTGTAACTTTACAGTAGCCAGAAGGTCTTCCTAAATACTACAACGAAAGACTAGCTTAGGAAATAAGGAAGAAGGCTTCAAGCTAAGCACAGTGACCTAAAGAGGAAATTGTCATGTAAAAAAACACAGTCTCACTACAATATTGTATGCACTCCATGAGAAAGTGGCACTTACCGTAGCTATGGAATGGGAAGAAAAATCAAAAGTAATATTCGAGATCATATGAGTTGCACAAAAATTTTGGCATGCGTGGGAACTAAGATAAGCTAAGTATGCATGCAACAAGTGGCAAAACGACTAGGAAAAGTAATTGCTTACATCTAAAGAAAGTGGAGAAGGAACAAAAGGAATTATATGATCAGTGATCCAGAGTGAGTTATGTTATGAATGCACTTAATATTTCGGAGTATTATCCATGCAGCATATATGTTGACAATCATATAAGCCGTAGAAGAGTCTGGTATAAGTTAAAAGAAAGAATTGAGCCCAGGTCATAGACAAAGGATTAAATTGTTAGAAGATTGTATGGATATTCCATAGCGTCCATGAAGGGATAAAGTAATAACTAATACCATGAGCCGCAGATCGGAAGATAATTTAAGCTTACATAAAGGTTGATCAAAAGGAAGAGGAATATAAAGAGTTACATCAACTAAGTAAATAAGTAGTCTGATTATTGGACCTAGAAAATTATATAAATCATGATTGAGAACACAGTGGAATCACTCTTAATATCATAGGTGCAAGAGAGATAGTACAACAGCCATATTCTATAACGGCTCTACGATAAAGCCACTTAGAAGAGTACCAGCCTCATAAGAAGTCAGTATACAACTCCCATCGGATTGTGTATGCACCTGAGGTGCAAGTGTTATGATAGAGCTTCAAGTCATGAATGTGAATTATACCTATGTGGAAGGGAGGTCATGAAAGAGATAGAAGATGTGGTGCGATATTTTAAGGTAAGTAAAGTAAAGATGAACAACGTACGAGATACTCAGGTGCAGAAGGTTGTGAATAATCCATACTTCATATAGAAGGCTAGAAGTGTTGGGATTCAATATCCAGGAATGGTAGCGGCGTCGTCAGTGGCATATCTTCCAGCCTATGGTTTCTAGGTACCGAGAGGCCTAGTTAAGAGAGCAAAGAAGAGTTAGAAACGATGTGATGTCTCGTTTGATGTTTCAGAATAATACAAGGAAATCTATGGTGCAAGAAAGTTGAAGGAAGGTTGCGAATAATATAAATAGATATGTGTAGGTCGCAAGCTAAAGTATGGTAAAGCGACAAGGTTTTAGAAAGACAGGAGTAAGGATAAGAAAGGGCAAGTAAGAAGGTGACGAAAATGGATAAGAATTCGGGATTAAGCCAGTGAAAACAAGAGAGATGATGGTTTCTCTAAGTTATAGAAAGCTCAGTATAGCCTGAATGAACTCAAAGGAGTGTAAGACAAGTAGAATTTAGAAAAGGTGGAATGCTGCCCTGGTAGTAGAATGAGGGTGTGATTGCGATAGATAAATGATAAGTTTGGGCCTTCAATTGAGTAATGAATTGAAGAGGATTTCATGAATTGTACGGGATTAAAATACCCATGTAAGGTGAATCACATTGGAATACTATAAAGCACGGTTATGGAAGTATAGTATCATCCCTAGGTGGATCAATCTAATTACTCTAGATGTCCCCGATGAGACGTGAGCCCTAGCGGCAATGTTACATAAGAGGTTCAGTTATCAGTGGTAGATGATGGATGAACATTAAGGTGAATCAATAATAGATGGATAAAAGTTCAACAATATGAGATGAGATCAGGCCGTCATACTTAAGATGAATAGTAATGAGAAAGCATTAAAGGACTTAGAATTATATATATAGGATAAGCAACGAGAGTAACCTGGAGTTTGGTAGCAGACCTCAGTAAGATTGGGGGACCAACTTAGATGTAGTAAAGCCATAGACGCCCAGAAGGACAGCTTGTCAAAATTTTATATATATTCACAAAATGAGGCCTAGAGATTGGCTAAAAGCTGGAGAAAAAAGGAGAGAAGAGTCGTATAGGCGCACGTACAAGGACAAAGTCATACAGGCTGCATGATAGAAGGTAGCAATAGTTACGATATTGGAAGGCTTCCGACCACAAGTCGTGGTATGAGAAAGAGGCCTAGAGGGGAAATGCCTTGGCCTTTGGATTTATTCATAAAAAAATTGCCTAGATGGCAAGGAGAGAATACTAAAGTATTCAGAAGACATAGGTTATGCAAATGATAAATACATCAATCAACATTCGAGGACGAATGTTCCAAAGAGGGGAATGATGATACACCTCGCATTATTACGTCGATGTTACGCTCTGCAGTAATTTATTATGACGATATTACGCTCCGCAGTAATTTGTTACAACGATGTTATACCATGTAGTATTGTACGTTGAATTTGTCGTAAGATAATTGACATCAGTTCAAGGACAAGATTATTTGGAGATTATAAGTATTATGCAATTTCAAATAAATGATGAGTAAATTCGTGAAGGTGAAAGGGTAAATGAATCAAAGAAAATGAGTTTCGTCGAAATTTGACAATTTGGGATAAAATATGGTCTGAGCTATAATACCGGATATTTATGGACCAGTACCATACAAGGTACCACATGACTATGATAGTAAGGTGTATAAGGTATGTTAAAAGTGAGTAGTATTTTAAGCAATTTGAGATAATTCTTAATTATGTGGATAATTAATTAATTATTGATTAATGGGGGAATTAACTAATTAATTAAGAATTTGTGGGTAATTAATTAAAGACTTTGGATAAACTTAGCCCTCCCCCCTCCCTCCACGTGGCAGCACCCCTTTAATCTTTAATGACTCTTAAAGAAGATTGGGAGGTGGCACATTTAAATGATTTATGTAACACCAAAGCCTTGAAATGTGGGCCTACCTAAGAGTTAAAGATAACTTCCTAATTCAAGTCACTTTCTAATCTCTTAAGAGAGTTTCAGCCAAGCACATATAAATGTTACAATTCAGATCACTCTCTAATCCAGGGAACATAACAACGTTAATTCACTTTCCAAATAGCAACGTTGTTGTTAAGTTCTTAAGGAAAGGTTCAGCCAAGATTTTCTTTGCATAGCAACGTGATTGCTTCGAACTTTTCATATGACTTGTTCCGTGTTTTGTCGCAATTAACATGTGATAGAGGATTGTCAAGAGAATCAACTCAGGTATGTTAAAGCTACCCCTTCTTTCTTTTTGGCATGATCCAAATGATACAAATGAAACGAGCAAAATACGTAACTTTCATAAATGACTCTATTCATATAAATACTAGGGGTGTCTATATTTTTAATTCCCCATGTGTCTTATTATTCCATCATCTGTTCATGGGTCTCAGAAAATACGTAAATTAATGAAGTTTATTTCATGACTTTAATCAAAGGCATAATGGTCATATTACGTTCCGAGAGATTTTATTGACGTATTTCATATGCATTTCATTCATTTATACATGTACATTAACCCATGAATAGATGGCATTATATACGCGTATATATGTATATTATATGTATATGTGATATGGAAAAAGGTTACGGCGTTATATACGCACCACCACCTGATCAGCTGGTATACGTTGATGATGTTGCCCACAATAGCCGAAATGCTATGATGGGATGCCCTCAGAGGCTTGATGATGTTATGAACACATATACCTATGCATGGTATGACATTTATACGCATATGCATGACATTATAAAAATGAAATGATTCACAGAGCTATGCAGACGTACATGTAGAGTATTTTACTCCATGTTTCTCTCATGTCTATTATTTTCTAATTTTCATTCCTTACATACTCGGTACATTATTTGTATCGACGTCCCTATCACCTGGGGACACTGCTTTTCATGCCCGCATGTCTCGATAGACAGGTCGAGAGTCCTCCAAGTAGGTGATCAGCTCAGTAGAAGATGCTGGTGCACTCCATTTGCTCCGAAGTTGCTCGTTTGGTGAGTATGATTTAGATGTGTATTGTTTGGTATGGTGGGGCTCTGTCCCGACCTTTATGACAATTATGTACTCTTAGAGGCTTGTAGACAGAGGTCATGTACGTAAAAGATTGTATGGCCTTGTCGGCCTATGTTTAGTGTACGAGTGGTTATTTTGGTCTTAGAGGTCCGTATGCCTTAAGTATAAGTTGGTATTTCATGTTGTATTCTACTTATTTCACGACAGTCTCCCTGGCTCCGTTATCTATGATAGTATGATATGAAAAGATACGTTATGTTGGTACTCGGTTGAGCAAGGTACCAGGTGCCCGTCGCGGCCCATCGGTTTGGGTCGTGACACATATCATCAACCATCTTCCGAAGCTTATTCCTTTCTTGACGAAGGGAATCCAATGAAATCGTTTGCTAGTGGATAAATATTCACACATGAGATGGAAGTTCTTCATCGCACCATTCCCAATAACGACAACCATTAGTCTCATAACGAGGACATTTATATAATTCATAGGTGTTGTAGCAGTTAAATAATTGGCTATCACTCTGCAATAACAAACACGAGAGTCACCTGGGTCACGAGAAGACGTTAAGGAAGATTCAGACATTTGAAGCAATAAAGGAAATCAAAGGATCAAAGATTTCGAGTTAAGAGATGAAAGATGTGAGATGAGAGGAGAGAAATTGCAGTAATTTGCAGCATGAAATAGGAGAAGAATGATATAAATCGGATGTTTTGGAGCTAAAAGGGTTTTTACTGGGTTGGGTCGATCCGGATGGGTAATGGGTGGGCTAAAATATGAATTGGGGGTGTGCCATATTTATTGGCCAATCAGAAATGGCAACGCGGAATTAACAAAATCTTTTTTTAATTGATAAGTAGTCCGTTAGAACCGAGGGCACAAATATGCTAGATGTTTAACGGTAGGGTCAGTCTTAGTATAATAGGTGGACAGTAGGCATTTATAGACTGAAGCAAATACGTTAGGGGCAGTTCTGGCCCTTTTTCGTTCAAAAAATAAAAAAAAGTAAACACACGGAGAAGTTAAGAGAATTTAACATCTAATAATATATATATATATATATAATAAAAATGATCTTATGTACACAGTGTAATTTTCACGCAAAGAAGATTCCGTTAATCATAATAAGAAATAGCTTTTGAGCTTAACTCACCCGAAAAACTAGTCGGACTATGATAATAGTGGGGATCAACTTGACACTAATTTTGTTTATTTGGCTTTGCAGCTTTTGATCCAAAATCTGTTCAATTCGTCCGACAACATTTGGGTGCTGCCGATTTGGATAGATAATTTGATAATTGATATGATGGTTTTTTGACGTTGTGGGGCTTCTTACTTGAGGATCCAGTACTCTATTATACTAGTAAGATATGTCCCCAAATAAAGTGAAAGTTTATCAATTGAAAATTACTTTCTAATGCATGCATTTGGCATGTTTTGTTTGGGAGATATCTCAGACCATGTTTGGCCGTGCTTCTAAAATTAATTTAGTAAGAAAGTATTTTAAGCGATAAATAGTTATGTTTGACTAATCAATTTAAAAAAATATTTTTGAACGGCAATTAATACTTGACAAGCATTTAAAAAAGTACTTCTAAGTCTGAAAAGTGTTTTTTAAAAGAAATATTTTAAGTGAGAAGCAATTATTTTTGGCTAATCAATTTGAAGAATACTTTTGAGCAACAATTAGTGTTTGACCAAACTTTTAAAAAATACTTTTAAGCGTATTTTTCTCAAAAGTGCTTTTCAGGAAAGTGTTTGGGAAAACCTACTTTTTCTGTTTCTTAAAAATTGCTTCTACTTTTACTCAACATTTTTTTCCTTCTAAAAACTTAACCAAATACTTTAACTTTGGCAAAAAATACTTTTGCCAAAAAATATTTTTAGCCAAAAAAAAAAAAAAAAAAACAGGCAAGCA
>AWOL01S0000728.1:15147-26114 GCA_000715115.1 Nicotiana otophora
AAAAAAAAAAAAAAAAGAACACAGGCAAGCAAGCTATTAGTCTTTCATCCTCATTATTTTAGACCAGGTACTGGTAGTCAACCTAAAAAGGAGAAAGTTAACACTGGACCACCTTACCCAATTAGGATATAAGGAGCCAGGTTGATTAGTTAGTACAATAGCTTATGTTCTCCTTCTAAAACAAAAGAAGAGGATCAGGAGCTAATTATAGGGAGAAATAAAAGATGATCAGCCCACAGAATTGGAACTTATAACATTTTTTAAAGTCAAATCCACATCATTGTGGTGGGGTTAAGGCCAATATTAACCCCTACCTATATATTAAGATCCAAAAAATAAGATATGGACTAGAGAGACGTAATGCCTAACCTATCCAGTTACATAATGTAAGTTATTAGACATACCTAATTACTTTGTACTGTAGAACTTAGAAATATTTCTTTTATATACATTGTATAAAGAATTTAAACGGTTTCAATGAAACTTAGTGCGAATAGCAAATGTTTACGCTATTTGCCAATTCACGAAGGAACCTTGGAGTAACCGTAACTTATTTTCGTGTGACTTATTGGACACGAATTCGAGCTGTGAAATCAGTCACTGATACTTACATTAGGGTAAGTTCTCTATATAAAACTCTTGATGTGCGGACTTACCCCGGACCCTACGTGAACATGTGATACTTGGTGCACCGAGCTGCCTTTTTTATTCCCCAATTTATCTTCTTAGAGTCTATAAATAATAATTGCTTGGAATTAGCAAGATTATTAGCAACAACATTATCTGAATTAGCACAACAATTAGCAAGATTATTAGCAGAGGAACTTGGACATAAGTCAAATTATTTCAAAGAAACATGTTTGCCAAACACTTGCTACCTAACAATGAACAAATATCCAGCTTGTCCTATTTCTCCAGAAGTCTTCTGTCTGTTTGTTAGAATCCCTATTCCTGAAATGATTCTTGGTTCGGTCGCTCAGGAATTCTCGAAGATACCCGATGTTGAATAGTCAGGCTACTTCTTCTCTCAACTGTCGACAATCCTTCGTTTTGTGGCCGTGGGTGCCGTG
This sequence comes from Nicotiana otophora, assembly GCA_000715115.1. NCBI lineage: Eukaryota > Viridiplantae > Streptophyta > Magnoliopsida > Solanales > Solanaceae > Nicotiana > Nicotiana otophora. The sequence goes on from AWOL01S0000728.1 coordinate 16,218, forward strand.
ATATTTACATATCTGTTTAGGATCCCTTTGGGTTGGATCGGATTGTAGAGGTCGAGGCCATTTGGTATCTTTGACGCGTCCGATAGCTGATACCATGGCGGCATCATCGACATTAAAGTTTTATTCCGATAACCTCAGTGCTTCATTAGGCCCGATTGGCCTATCGAAGCGTTTTTTCCTCATGAATCCCCGGTTGCTTTGACTTCGGTCACTTCTTATTTCGTTTCTAATAGAGTTCCGTCCGGACCCACTGCTTTTCGGACTCCATTATACGGCTGTTACCGATCCCTGTTTGATCTTGGTTCACGATCGATGTCTCTCTTGACTCTGTTGATGTTTCTGACGGGATAAACAGACCCCGAAGGGGCCCCAAGTTGATCATCTTCCACACTGATCTTCGATTGATATCGGTTATACACGTCGGCCCAAGTAACTGTCGGATATTCTATCAGGTTGTTTTTCAACTGTTATGAAGCCACCGAGCTTCGAACGTTGAGCCCTTGGGTGAAAGCCTGAACGACCCAATTATCAGCGACAAGTGACAGGTCCATTCGTTCCATTTGAAAACATGACACGAACTCTCTGAGCATCTCGTTATCCTTCTGTTTTACTTTGAAAAGGTCTGATTTCCTGGTTTCAACCTTGACAGCCCTGGCGTGTGCTTTCACGAAAGAATCAGCAAGCATAGCAAATGAATCAATAGAATTAGGAGGTAAGTTGTGATACCATATCATAGCCCCTTTTGACAGGGTCTCTCCGAACTTCTTCAATAGGACAGACTCGATCTCATCATCCTCCAAGTCGTTCCCTTTAATGGCACATGTGTAGGAAGTTACATGCTCATTTGGGTCGGTTGTTCTGTTATACTTAGCAATCTCGGGAATGCAGAATTTCTTAGGGATCGGCTTCGGAGCCGCACTCCGAGGAATAGCTTTTTGCATGAACTTCTTGGAATCCAGGCCTTTTAATATTGGCGGTGCTCCTGGGATGTGGTCTACCCTGGAATTGTAGGTTTTCACCTTTTTGTCATTAGCTTCGATTTACTTCTCCCCTAATTCTATCTGTTTTGTCATCTTTATTATCTTGGGTTTAACCCCAGATTCATGTTCATTTGACCATTCTGTGACCGGTTCATCCCTACGGGTGACTTCCCGTGGTGGATCAGGTTCAACTCTGCTCGGTGCACGGCTTTGGTTCTGTAACTGAGTTATCGCCGCCTGTTGAGCTTGCAGCATTTTGAAGATCACCCGTAAAGTGATCCCGTCTCCTCCAATATTTTAGGTTTTTTGAGTTGCCGATCGGGCTCCACCACAAACGTTATTCTTGAGGTCGGTAGGCAAGTTTACGTCAATAGCCACATGTGAATTAGCGTCAATCGGGCCTGCGGCCGGAATTCCGATAGGATCAACGGGCAGTAGCTCATCACCGGGAGCTATATTGTTATTTTCACCATGATGGCCGGACTCGTTATCAACATGTAGGGGTGCTGATTGAGAGTTCGACATTTTGAGTTCTAACCTGAAATTAAAGACACTTCAAAGAACACGTGTAAAGTAATGTGTGTTATGGAGATTTGTATCAAATAACCACTATTATCCTTAGCCATACGGTGGGCACCAAACTGTTTACCCTTAAAATCGGATAACAATTAAATTTGTAAGTGATTTTAAGGATACGTGGACTAACTTGACACAAAACAATAAATTAGATTGAAATTGAAATAAATAATGATAAAGTAAATGCAAACCACACGAATTGAACGATCTTAGCCTTGGGAGGTTAATCACCCTAGAATCAGGTACGCTCCGATCGATGCCAGGATACAGAAGAATAAGAGCTTAAAATAATAATGATATATAGCTTTGGAATGTGTGTTACAATGTGTTTAATGAATTATCAGACCCCCCTTTATATAGTAGAGGAGTCCTACTTGAGGTACAATTATATAAAAGATAAACAATCTCTTGATTTGATGCTTGTCGGTGCCTTGTTTATAGGTGCCGAGATTCCCACCGTAATATCCAACCGGTCATAGATATTTTGGTCTTTTATTGGTTATATAACAAAGTTTCTTCGAGCTCGATCGGGGCTAAGGTCGACTCCGGGATTACGGACTCAATGTTCTCGAAGGCGTTATGACCTCGGGTTCTAGCTCAGTGGGACTATGGTTCGATCTTCAGTCTTTGGTTGTCATGTTCCTAACATGTCATGTTGTAGGTGAGCTCGATTTCGACCGTACACAGATAGTCCCCTCGTTTGTCGGAGAGTAGACGATGAGAAACGACATGAGCTTCTAATTCTTTCTTCGATATCACCCGATAGAAACGACAAAATCGTTGAAACGTCTCATCAGTCAAGTCTTAATGGCATTAAACACTTGTCAGTTGCTGGTCGGTCACTCCTAGATGTGAATCGTCGTTGGTAAACTATAAATACCCCCTCATATGTTCATCCAAACTTTATATTCAAACCTTCTGCCCTCGTTCCTAAGAAATTTCAATACTTCCAAGTACTTATATTCTGGTTATTTTGAGATTTTTTATAAGAACTCTCATTCGACTTTTTCTCAAACCACTATGTGTACTCTTTTAACTTCCTCTTTTTCCTTATTTCCTCTCTATAAAGAAATGGAAAAAACTTCTAAAACCGTTCCCCCAAAAAACAAACTCCTTCTACCTCGCGGTCGGCTACCGAAGAGACCGTTTCATGCACTACTGCCGAGGAACTAACATCGGAACCTCCTCTAAAAATGTTCATCTCGGGGGGATGCCCGGTAAATGCTGATTTTAAAGTCAAAAAGCCCTCCTCTGTACCAAGCCGCGTGAGGAGGTCTCGAGGTACATCTGCTCGATCACCGAGGATATTCTCTCCGAAGTCAAGAAGGATTGCAACTGGGCTGACAAACATGTGGTGGTTCCCAAACTTGACGAAGCTATCACCACCCACATCGAGGGATTCTTAAGTGTTTACACTTATCCCTTCACGTTGGGCCCCTTGGACCCGGTTATCGTCAATTTGTGCAAACGATACGAGGTAACCCTCGGTCAGATTCACCCTTCTTTCTGGAGGATCGTAATCCTCCTTCGTTTCTTTGTAAGAAAGATCGAAGGTTGCCCTTTCACGATCGATCACCTCATACGCTTATACAATTCCCGACTCTGTCGGGGGGGGGAGGGAGGACTAATCAAGCTAGCTCGTCAGGCCAGTAAGGTCGCGTTCTCGAGTATCGATGAAGATAGGGATCAAGGTTGGCTAGGTCATTTCGTCCGAGTGAGGACCTCAGACTTGATCCCGGCAGAGCACATGTCGTTCACAGAGAAGTGGAACATGAAATGTAAGTATATAATTTTGCTTCCAAGGTTTTATATATCGTCTTTTTTCTTCCTTCTTATCGGTGTTCTATGATGTTGCAGCTGTTGCTCGAATCCCAAACGCAGTTCCTCGACTCAAGGAGTGGGTCGAGGGCATCGTATCGCAAAGGCCTTATTATGAGTGCTCGTGGCACGAGCTTTTAAAGGGCCGATGGTGAAGAGAAGAAGAGAAAAAGGGCTCCGGGTTCTCCAAGCTCTGCTCCAAAACAGGGTGAAGAGAAGAAGAGAAAAAGGGCTCCGAGTTCTCCAAGCTCTGAGAAAAAGAAACCAAAGAGGAGGCTTATCCGCAAGCCAAAAGAAACCTCCATCTACCGATTACTTGATTCGGAATCCCTCTATCAGCTCAGGGACGAGTCTGAAGAGGAGGAAAGTTTAGTGCCCGGGGACCATTCAGTCCCTGAAGAACGGGCATCAACTGAAAGGGGGGACGATAGAGGCCAACCCTTCCCAAACTCAAGAGGTCGACACATCAGTGAGGGTCGAGAACCCTCAAGATGCCGGTTCTGCTCCGCCCGGTATCATCGATATAACGGGATCGCCTTCATTCACGGACTCAATGTTCAGTGAAGCTCAAGTAGCGAAGGAGCGTTCAAATGAGGGGGTCCAAGGAGAGAACGATACCCTCCAAAGCCTTTTTGATGGCGTGGACTCTTTTACCATAGAGGATGTCACTGGTTTGGGTAATTCGGAAGTACTAAGAAGAAGTTCGCCCTCGGGGACAAGTGGATCTAGCTCGAGCCCGAGATAGGTCAACCGATTCCCTACCCCAAGTGCCGATCCTGGTCGGAACCGGTCGATCATTATCTCTGTTCCGGAGGACGCCCGGGTCCTTTCTGCGCCTGTTGGGTAGCTAGTTACCTCTGGTGCCTGGTGACTGAAGAAGACCAGTCAAAGATGAACGAGGTGGAATCTCCATGCTTATTCAACGAAGCACAATAGGCATTAAATCGGGTAAGGTGTTACCAAACCTTTTCATCTTCCAAATTTGATTACTTAATGATCTTAATAATTTTCCTTGTATCTGCAGGCCTCGGTGCTTCACCATGAGACCTTCTTCCGATATCGAGAAGAGTTGAGTCTCCTCGAGGACGAAGCCAAAGCGCTTACTGAGAAGAGAGATATGTATAACCTTCTCAGTGAGCAATGCGAGAGGGAGGTTAAGAGCCTCCGAGCTGAGCTGGAGGTTGCTCGAAAGGATCATGTCGACTTGGTTGAGTAGGTAAAAATATTTTAGGTTAATGACGAAGCGCTAAGCTCGGTGACTAACGGTCAAAATCCGCAGGTCCAACAAAAAATCGATCAACTGTGAGCTGAGATGGATATTGTCAAGGCCGCGACCTATGAATGGAGGGGCAGGATGGATCGTCTGGCCTCGGAAAAAGAGGGTGCTTGGGTACAACTGACTTCGGCCGAGGTCTAGCTTCGAGCAACAAAGGAAAAGGTCGAGGTGCAGGACAAAAAGGTTGAAGAGCTCCAGTCTCGGCTAAGTTCGGCTGCCTCTGATCAAAAAGTTATGGCCAAGGAACTAGAAATGGCCAAGTCAGCGGCCGCGGTGGTTAAAGCCGATGCGGACGAGATGATGGACCAATATAAGGCCGATATTGAGGCTGCCCAGGACCGCTTGAAAGACATTGTTGATTATGAGAAGCGGCAGTTGCGAAGAGAGGCCCTCGAGGAGATTCATGCTCAGGGTTTCGATCTATCGGCCTAGATCGAAGACGATAAGGGGCTCGAGGCCGAGGCCAAGAAGTTGGCCTACCCCTAAGAAGAAGAATAATAATAAGAAGAAGAATAAGAAGACTCTGAGGGCTCCGATGGACCCGGGGGTGGAGAAGACCAGGCTATTTAGACGCCTTTGTAAAAAAAAATTATTTTTTTATTTTCTTTGTACTTGTGTACTTTTGTATTTTTGTTAGGGCCATTTGGCCTTTGTAAAGACTGTATATAATATACAAGGCTTTGTGTTTCCCTTCGACAATTTAAGAATTTCGCTTTCCTTTGCTTTATTCATTATGTTTTGCAAAGATCAAAATGCCTTAGGATAAAATAAATAAGTCATGTTCGGAGGTTCGAACACGCCTTGCCTTAGACATTAATTTGTTTAAGCTTCGTGAGAGTTCAGTATGACCAGAAACTTGTTCTCCAAAGTATTTATGATTCTTTAGATTATAGTTTGCCGAAGGTAGCCTTTAGAGACGGTTATGAAATTTTAAAGGCCTTGTTTTTTGTTACAGGTCTCGGATGTCTATGAGCCATTTTAATATGGCTGTAGCCTTTAGTTCGGGTGTTGCACAGTGGGCTTGTTACCCCGAGTTATCCGGGCTTGCCTAAGATAACAGTTTCCGAATGGGAATGGTTGTAGGCTTTAAGGTTCGGGCATTGCCTAATAAGTCTTGTGCCCTCGAGCTTTCTCAGCCCGAGCCATCCGAGTTTGTTTTTGGACGACAGTCCCTGAGTGGGAGTCATTGTTTGGACCCGGTTAAAGGTGGCCCTTGGGCTCTATACCTTTAAGGGATCAGATATAGGAAATTCCTTAAGAGAGAAAAGAGAAAAAAGAAAAATTCTAAAAGGACAAGATATTTATCTGCAAGGTAGAAACTTCTTTTTATTCTTGTGCGTAATAGTTACACATATGTACAAGTTTAGTGCTAGGACTCGAGTAGTCTATGTGGGCACGGTTCATTTGATTGTTTGACCCATACAGTAAATTCAATCGATCGAGCCGAGACCATTCAATCATAAAGTTTCCTTCCTTGTTAAAGTCGTTATTCGAGGGTGATGCCCCCCAGTGTTCGGGGTCGAGCGTAGAGAGGCCTCGAATACTGTTGTCATGATTTTCGATACCGGTTCATAACTGGCCTTCAATTCTAAGTTAGCACGATTTACTGTTGCCTCATTAAAAACCTTGTCGAAAAATCCATTTGCGACAAAATCGGTTCAAGGGAAAAAGATTGCAACGCGTGCTTTCAAACATAAAGATTGTATCATTCTTTGATGATTGCCTGCAAGTGTTAGTTCGTAATGTAAATAAATAAAATAAAATTAATGGGATCGTACCTTAATAGTATTATCGCTTCAAGTGAGTTATGTTCCAGTTGTTCGGTAGTTGCTCACCGTTCATTGTTTCGCGCTTGTACGATCCTTTACCAGTGATCTCGATAATTTGATAAGGTCCTTCCAAGTTCGGCCCCAGATTTCCTTCGTTTGGGTTCCGGGTGTTTAGTGTGACCTTCCTTAACACTAAGTCCCCGACATTAAAATGTCAAAGGTGGCCATTCGATTGTAATATCTCTCGATTCGCTATTTTTGGGCAGCCAACCGGACAAGGGCTGCTTCGCGCCTTTCATCTAATAGATCTAAGCTCGTGTTTATAGCCTCGTCGTTCGGTTTTTTGGTTGCATATCAAAATCTAAGACTTGGTTCTTCGACTGGTATTAGAGCTTCGGCGTCGTAAAGCAATGATAATGGGGTGGCCCCGGTGCTGGACTTCAAGGTCGTACGGTATGCCCATAAGATTTCGGGCAGGATTTTCTTCCATTTTCCTTTGGCGTCGGTCAGTCTCTTCTTGAGGTTTTGGAGTATGGTTTTGTTGGTCAATGCTACTTGTCCATTCCCACTAGGGTGGTAGGGTGTTGATAGGATCCTTTTGATCTTTTGATCTTCGAGAAACTTGCTAATTTTTCTGCCGATGAACTGTTTCCTGTTGTCGCACACGATCTCGGCTGGCATTCCGAACTAGCATATGATGTGGTCCCAAATAAAATCGATGACTTCCTTATCCCTGACCTTTTCGTATGCCTGGGATTCTACCCACTGAGAAAAATAGTCAGTCATAAATAATATAAATTGATCCTTACCAGGTGCCCACGAAAGGGGGCCAACGATATCCATTCCCCACTTCATGAAAGACCATGGCGACAAAATCGAATGTAGCAGCCCCCCGGGCTGATGAATCATTGGAGCGTGTCTTTGACATTCATCACATTTTCGTACGAACTCCTTCGAATCCTTTTCCATATCGATCCAATAGTAGCCGGCTCTGATCACTGTTTGAACCAATGATTTAGCGCCTGAATGATTTCCACAGGTGCCTTCGTGGATTTTCCTCAAACGTACTCGGTGTCCCCTGGTCCTAGACATATCACTAGTGGGCCATCGAATGTTCTTCTGAACAGGGTTCCGTCTTCGGACAAGCTAAATCGGGCTGCCTTTGTACGTAGGGCCCTCAATTCCTTTGGATCCGATGGTAGTTTTCCGGTCTTCAGGTATTCTATATATTTATTTTTCCAGTCCCAAGTTAGGCTCGTTGAGTTAATCTCGGCATGACCTTCTTCCACTACCGATCTCATAAGTTGTACAACTGCCCCCGAGTTGAACTCGTCGTCCTCGTCGGATGACCCTAGGTTAGCGAGGGCATCGACCTTACTGTTTTGATCCCGAGGTACGTGTTGCAAAGTCCATTCTTTGAATCGATGTAATGTTACCTGCAATTTATCCAGGTACCTTTGCATTCATTCTTCTCTAACCTCGAATGTCCCATTAACTTAGTTTACCACAAGGAGGGAGTCGTACCTCTGCCCCAAAGCTTTTGGCTAGTTCGAGACCTGCAATCATGACCTCATACTTGGCATCATTGTTAGTCAATTTCACAGTCCTAATAGATTTTCTAACTACATTGCATGTTGGTCGCTTCAATACGATGCCATGTCCGGACCCTTTTGCGTTCGAGGCGTCGTCCGTAAAGAGGGTCCAGATCCCCTAGGAGGTTCCTGAGTTAATCAATAACTCTCTTTCGACCTCAGGTATTAGGACAGGCGTAAAGTCGACCACAAAGTCTGATTTTCACGGTCCGGGGTCGATATTCAATATTGTACCCACTGATTTCCACGACCCATTTGGCCAACCGGCCCAAGAGCTCGGGCTTATGCATAACATTCCTCAATGGGTAAGTAGTCATGACACATATGGGGTGACACTGGAAGTATGATTTTAGCTTTCTAGAGGCGCTTAGCAAGGCGAGCGCCAACTTTTCTAGGTGAGGATACCTAGTTTAGGCCTTACCTAGAGTCGTGCTAACATGGTAAATTATAAATTGCATACCTTGCTCTTCCCGGACCAGGACTCCACTTACCGCTATCTCTGATACTGTCAGGTACAAGTATAGTTGTTCGTCTATCTTTGGCGTGTGGAGCAGCGGGGGGCTCGATAGATACCGCTTGAGTTCCTCTAAGGCCCGTTGGCACTCCGGGGTCCAGAGAAGTTATTCTTCTTCTTCAATAGTGTGAAGAACCTGTGGCTCTTGTTGGAGGACCTTGAGATGAATCGCCCAAGGGTGACTATGCGCCCGGTTAATCTTTGCATGGCCTTCACGTAGTCCACAACCATGATATCTTCGATGGCTTTAATCTTGTCGGGGTTAATCTCGATTCCCCAGTTAGATACCATGAATCCGAGGAATGTACCTGACCCAACTCCAAACGCACATTTCTCCGGGTTCAGCTTCATATTGTATTTCTTCAATATGCTGAAGTTTTCCTACAAATGTTTTAAATGGTCCTCTACTCGCAGGGACTTAACCAATATATCGTCAATATAAACCTCTATTGAATTTCCTATTTGTTCTTCGAATATTCGATTTACTAGGCATTGGTAAGTGGCATCGACAGTTTTTAACCCGAATGGCATCACGTTATAGTAGTAAGTGTCATATTTAGTGATGAAGGAGGTTTTTTCCTGGTCACTCGGGTCCATCCGTATTTGGTTGTACCCGGAGTAGGCATCGAGAAAACTGAGGATCTCATGGAAGGTCGTGGCATCAATCATGCGATCGATGTTGGGCAAAGGGAAAGAGTCCTTGGGACATGCCTTATTCACATCCTTATAGTCTAAACACATTCTTAATTTATTCCCTTTTGTAGGGACTACCACTACGTTCGCTAACCAATCCGGGTATTTAACCTCCCGAATGAAACCTATGTTAAGGAGTTTAGATACCTCGTCCTTGATGAAAGCATGTTTGATCTCGGACTGGGGTCTCCTCTTCTGCTTCACCGAATAGGATTTCGGGTCTAGTCTTAGCTTATGAGTGTTTATTTCTAGCGGGATCCCTGTCATGTCAAGGTGGGACCAAGCGAAATAATATATGTTAGCTATAAGAAACTGAATGAGTTTTTTCCTGAGCTAGGAATTTAACCCCGTGCCCAGGTATACCTTTCGATCGGGTAGGTGCTCGACCAATATGACCTGATCGAGCTCCTCGACCGTCGATTTAGTGGCGTCGGAATCATCGGGGGCTATAAAAGACCTGGGTACCCCGTAATTATAATCATCGTTTTCATCAGTCCTTTGTTTCTCCGGTTGGGTCAGAGCTGGTGTCGGTAATTGCTATTTAGTTTCTGGATTTGTTAGGGATGTCAAATAGGGTGGGGCAGAGCAAGCCTTGACCCGCTAAAATTTTAACCCGCCCTGCCCTGCCCTGTTTAGCATATTTTTCAAAATATTTCCCTGCCCTGCCCCCCGCTACCAT
>AWOL01S0000728.1:27815-53967 GCA_000715115.1 Nicotiana otophora
CCTGCCCCCCGCTACCATGACCCGCCCCGCCCCACCCCGCCCCCTTTATGTATTTTTTTAATTCTTTATTTTGTTATTCATTTTGCAATATGCTATTTATTTTTCTAAAAAAACTATTCGACTCTATTGAGGCATTGTAGTTGACACGTCAATGAAAGTTATTTATGTATATCAATTGAATAAAATATGATTTTTATCAATGTTATATAGTAGTTTATTAAAGAGTAAATTCCCTTATATTAATGCTTCAACTCAAGTAAATGGGTAAACTACTTAAAGACATTTTCGAAATAGTTTCTTTTCTTTAGAACCAAAAAAATTAATTTTCACGGTATCATTGCATTTCTAATACTGGAGTATTGCAATTTTGAATTCACTTAACAGTAGCATAATGAGAAATTAACCATATCCATTCGCATGACATTTGATAATTACTGCAGCAAGTCAATAAACTATACAAATTGAAAAACAAAATTAAGATTGTCCTTTCAGCTTTTGTAATAGCCATCTAATATTTTTCTAACCAAAGCTGAAGCTTTTACCCCTAATTAACTATTAGGCCTAAAAGAAAATTATAGAAATTGAAATAAAACAAAGTACCTTCAACCTCAATAGCCATGTAGACTTGTAGTATTATATTTTCTCAACCATTGAAGCTTTATAGTACTTAGTAAAATAAAATCTATCATGACCAAATTAACCCAATAAGAATAAGATGTACGCACGGGTTTTGTAACAAAAAAGACGCAAATTTCCAATAGTGTTATTCATCAAGCATTAAACCAGATTATATTGAAAGCTTGCCCTACTACCTGCCATGCCCTCTAATATTTCAAAAATTTCAGTTTTGACCCACCCTGCCCTGCCCCGTTTAACCATTACCTTGCCCCGCCCCGTTTAACCTTTGCCCAGCCCTGCCCTGCCCCATTGCCATTTTTAGGCTTTGTGACCAAACTCGACCCCTTTGTCGTTGCAAGTGCGGATATCGGGATCGCCTCGTCGACCGCAAACATCTCTTTTGCGGCTGGCTATTCTCCGTAGATTGATTTAATTCTGCCTGGTGTTGGGAATTTTAACACTTGATGTAGAGTTGAGGGTATTGCCCATATGTTGTGGATCCATAGCCTTCCGATCAAAACATTGTACCTCATGTCTCCTTCGATTACATAAAACTTAACTTCCTGGATGGTCTCGGTGGTGTTCACCGGTAATGTTATCTCACCCTTAGTGGTTTCACATGTCTTGTTGAATCCGTTTAGAACTCGGACTGCAGGCACAATTTGATCTTGTAGACCGAGCTTCTCCATGACCCTCGATCAGATGATGTTGGCCGAGTTAGCTAGATCAATTAACACACGTTTAACTCGAATTTTATTTACGAGTACATATATTACTAGTGCATCACTGTGGGACAGCACGATCCCTTCCGTGTCCTTGTCGTTGAAAGACAAGGTTCCTTCCGATATGTAATCTCGAGTTCGTTTCTCCCTCGTGATGGATACTTTGGTGCATTTTAACATGGGCCCCTAAGGGACATCGACCCCACCAATGATTATGTTATTGACGTATTGGTTCTTCTTGTTCGGTCTGTTTGTTAGAATCCCCATGCCTGAAATGATTCTTGGCTCGGTCGCTCAGGAATTCTCGAAGATGCCCATTGTTGAATAGTCGGGTTACTTCCTCTCTCAACTGTCGGCAATCCTCCGTTCTATGGCCGTGAGTGCCATGATATTTACATATCTAGTTAGGATCCCTTTGAGTTGGATCGTATTGTAGAGGTCGAGACCATTTGGTATCTTTGATGCATCCGATAGCTAATACAATGGCGGGAGCATCGACACTAAAGTTGTATTCCAATAACCACGGTGCTTCATTAGGCCCGATGGGCCTATCAGGGCATTGTTTGCTCATGCGTCCCTGGTTGCTCTGACCTCGGTCACTTCTTCTTTCATTTCTCATTGAGTTCCGGTTGGACCCACTACTTCTTTGGTCTCTATTATACGGTTGGTACCGATCTCTGTTTGGTCTTGGTTCACGATCGATGTCTCTCTTGACTATGTCGATGTTTCTGACGGGATAAACAGACCCCGAAGGGGCCCCGAGTTGATCATCTTCCACTCTGATCTTCGATTGATGCCGGTTATGCACGTCGGTGTCACGACCCAAATACCTAACCAGTCGTGATGGCGCCTATCGGGGAACTAGGTAAGCCGACATTCTCAATATGCTTTCAATATATAACAGAAATGAGATAAAGCAATTAGACTAACTGAAGGTTTACATAATAACGGGGTAAAAACCCAAAACATAAGTGCAGAATAATAGCCCGGCATCGGGATGTCACTAAGTCATGAGCATCTAACAACCAATCTAGAAAAATAGAGTCTACTACAGTCTGTGCCAAATGCCAATAAAAGAGAGAAAAGATAATAAGAAAGGAGAAGCAAGGACTGCAGACGCCAGCAGCTACCTTGTAAGTCTCTGATAATCAGCCCGCGCACGAACTCAGTGACCGCCAGAACCGTACATACCTGGATTTGCACATGAAGTGCAGGGTGTAGCATGAGTACAACCAACTCAGCAAGTAACAGAATTAAATAAGGAACTGAGAAGCAGTGACGTACAATAATAATACGGATCATTCCAAAAGTTTTCAGTAAAGAATGAACATGCTTTCCAATCCGGTTGTATAAGTCAAATCAGTTCTAGCTAAAGTAAAACAGATATGAATCTTCTAGAAATTTCACAACAACAACAGATAACAATTAAGTGCAACAAAAATAAAAGCAAGTACAGCCTCTTAAGGCAACAGTTACTCAACTCATCTCAACAGCTCATACTCTCGGCCCTCAGCCCTCAATACATACTCTCAATAGGTACCTGCACTCACTGGGGGTGTACACACTCCGGAGGGGCTCTTTCAGCCCGATCTAATATTGTTGCGACATGCAACCCGATCCAATATTATTGCGGCGTGCAACCCGATCCAATATTATTGCGGCATACAATCCGATCCAATAATGTATATATATAGCCCGAAGGCTAGTTGCAATATGCAACCCAATCCAATATTATTGCGGTGTGCAACCCGATCTAATAATATATATATATATATTATTTATATATATATAGCCCGAAGGCTTGTTGCGGCGTGCAACCCGATCGACATACCTCACAGCTCACAGCTCACAGCTCGGCACTTAGGTCCTATCTCAGTCACTAACCTCTCCATCCCCTTGGGCTCATAGAAATAATTAGCCCAAACAGATAATACAACAAGTATCAACAAACAATGAGAGGGAACAGAGATATAACACACAAGTAAGACTGTGTCTGAGTACAAGACAGTAATTAGCAGTCAATTCAACAAGTATTCAACTGTTGCGGGTCCCAACAGTGATATCATATGGCCTAAGCATGGTTTCTAACATGAAAGACAGTCAATTGCTCAAAGACAAGGAAAAATAAGTAATAACAATGGCTATTCGACTTTACAGTCTCACGGAACGGACCAAGTCACAATCCCTCACGGTGCACGCTCACACGCCTGTCACCGAGCATGTGTGTCACCTCTAAATATTCACATCATACCAATTCTCGGGGTTTCATACCCTCAAAATAAAATTTAAGACTGTTGCTTACCTCAACCGCGCAGAGATCCTACTCCGAAATCCCCTTGCCTCTCGAATCAGCCTCCAAATTCCCCGAATCTAGCCACAAACAGTACGAGATAATCAATATTGGTTAAAAGGATCAATTCCACAAGAAAACTACTAAAATATAGCCCAAAAGCCAAAATCGGCTCAACCCAGCTCCCGGGCCCACGTCTCAAAACCCGACGAAAGTCACAAAAACCGAAAGCCCATTTACTCACGAGTCTAACCATACCAAATTTATCAAAATCCGGCCTCAATTGCCCCTCCAAAACCCCAAAATTCACTCTCCAATTCCCAAGCCCTAATCTCCCAAATCTTACCTGAAACACACCAACTAGGTGTAAAGTCAGTGGGAAAACACCATTATTGAAGATAAATAGGCACGAGGAACTTACCTCAATGATTACTCCGAAATCGCTCTCAAGATCCCCAAAATCCGAGCTACAAAATGATGAAAATAGTGAAAAATCTCGAAGTGTTCTATTTATAGGTTCTGCCCAGACTTCTCGCACCTGCGGCTCCATTTCCGCATCTGCGGGTAAAGCCCTGCTTTTGCAAAACAAATCCCTAAACAATGCCTCTGCTCCTGCGATCAAGTGACCGCATTTGCGCTCTTTGCGGGTGCGGGAACTACATCGCACCTGCGGTCCAAACTCGCACCTACGCCCCCAAATCCGCTTCTACAGCCATCGTAGGTGCGGGAGTGCCATCGCACCTGCGTCCTCTACCCAGGTCCTCCTTAGTCGCATATGCGGATCCTCCTACGCTTCTGCAGGCTCGCACTTGCGGTTCCCACTCCGCAGGTGCAGCTACACCAGTAGCAGCACATTCAGCTGCAATTCCTCAACTCCCATCAAGCTGTTAACCACCCGAAATCACCTCGAGGCCTCCGGGACCTCAAGGGATCATATTAAGAAGTTATGTAACCCCATGCGAACTTAGTCCAACCTTCGAATCACTCAAGACAAAATCAAAACACCAATTACAGTCGGATTCAAGCCTAAAGAACTTCTAAACTTTTAAATTCCATAAACGATGCCCGAAACATACCAAACCACTTCCGATTGACCTCATATTTTAGACACAAGTCAAAAATGACACCACAAAACTATTCCAACTTCCGAAAATCCAATCCAACCCCGATATCAAAATTTTCACTGCCGGCCAAAATCGCTAAAATTCCAACTTTCGTCAATGCAAGTCTAATTCTACTACGGACCACCAAATCACATTCCGGACGCGCTCCTAAGTCCAAAATTACCTAACAGAGCTAATGGAACAGTAAAAATTCAAATTCGAGGTCGTTTTCCCACAAGTCGACATCCGATCGAGTTTTCCAACGTAAGCTTCCAATTAAGAGGCTAAGTGTCTCAATTCACTCTAAAACTACTCCGAACCCGAACCAACCAACCCGGTAAGACATAATACAGTTGTAAAGCACAAAAGAAGCAGAAATGGGAGAAACAAAGCTATAACTCTCAAACCGACCAGCCGGGTCGTTACAGTCGATCCAAGTAACGGCCGGATATTCTATTAGGTTTTGTTTTAACTATTGTGAAGCCATCGACCTTCTAACGTTAAGCCCTTGGGTGAAATCCTGAATGGCCCAATCATCAGTGACAGGTGGCAGGTCCATTCGTTCCATTTGAAAATAGGACACGAACTCTCAGAGCATCTCGTTATCCTTCTGTTTTACTTTGAAAAGGTTCTATTTCCTGGTTTCGACCTTGGTGGCCCTGACGTGTGCTTTCACGAAAGAATCTGCAAGCATAGAAAATGAATCAATAGAATTAGGAGGTAAGTTGTGATACCATATCATAGCCCATTTTGACAGGGTCTCTCCGAACTTCTTCAAAAGGACAAACTCGATCTCATCATCCTCCAAGTCGTTCCCTTTAATAGCACATGTGTAAGAGGTTACATGCTCATTTGGGTCAGTCATTCCGTTATACTTAGAAATCTGGGGCATGCGGAATTTCTTAGGAATCCTCTTCGGATCCGCGCTCGGAGGAAAAAGTTTTTGCACGAACTTCTTGGAATCCAGGCCTTTCAATATTGGTGGTGCTCCTGGGATCTGGTCTACCCTGGAATTGTAGGTTTCTACCTTTTTGTCATTAGCTTCGATTTTCTTCTCCCATGATTCTATCCGTTTTGTCAACTCTTCAAGCATCTTTATGATCTCGGGGTTAGCCCCCAATTCATGTTCATTTGACCTTTCTGCGACCGGTTCATCCTCGCGGGTGACTTCCCGAGGTGGATCGGGTTCAATTGTCTCGGTGCACGACTTTGGTTCTGTAACTGAGGTATCTCCGCCTGTTGAGCTTGCAACATTTCGAAGATCACCCGAAAACGAATCCCGTCTCCTCCAATATTTTATGTGTTTTGAGCTGCCGATCTGGCTCCACCACGGACACTATTTTCGGGGTCGATAGACAAGTTTACGTCGATAGCCACATGTGAATTAGCGTCAATCGAGCCCGCGGACGGAATTCTGATAGGATCAACGGGTGGTAGCTCGTCACCCGGCGCTATGTTGTTATTTTCACCGTGATGGCCAGACTCGTTGTCAACATATAGGGGTACTGATTGAGAGTTCGACATTTTGAGTTCTAACCTGAAATTAAAGACACTTCAAAGAACAAGTGTAAAGTAGTGTGTGTTATGGAGATTTGTATCAAATAACCACTATTATCCTTATCCCAACGGTGGACGCCAAACTGTTTACCCTTAAAATCGGATAACAATTGAATTTGTAAGTAGTTTTAAGGATACGTGGACTAACTTGACACAAAACTATAAATTAGATTGCAATTGAAATAAATAATGATAAAGTAAATGCAAACCACACGAATTGAACGATCTTAGCCTTGGGAGGTTAATCATCATCGAATCAGGTACGCTCCGATCGGTGCCAGGATACAGAAGAACAAGAGCTTAAAATAATAATGATATATAGCTTTGGAATATCTGTTACAATGTGTTTAATGAATTATGAGACCCCCTTTATATAGTAGAGAAGTCCTACTTTAGGTACAATTCTATAAAAGGTAAACAATCTCTTGATTTGATGATTGCCGGTGCCTTGTTGATACGTGCAGAGATTTCCGCCTTAATATCCGACCGGTCACGGATATTTCGGTCTTCTGTTGGTTATGCTAACAAAGTTTCTTCGAGCTCGATCAGGGCTAAGGTCGACTCCAGGATTACAGACTCAATGTTCTTGAAGGCGGGCGTTATGACCTCGGGTTCTAGTTCGATGGGACTCGGGGTCGATCTTCAGTTTTTGATTGTCATATCCCTAACCTGTCATGTCGTAGGCGAGCTCCCACTAATTTTTAATAGTTGTTGAAACACAAGCAGGAAAAGGATCTCCCCATTGGCAACCATCTACACTGAAATCTTTATATGTTGAAACAAATGGTGCATTTTTCCAATCTGTTTTCTCCGAACCACCCCTGGTAGCCCAATCATTTGCATTCCATATATTCGAAAACAAGTACATTGGCTTCTCATTAGGGAAGCAATTGTTCGTATAATTCAAGTTTTTGTATACCCTTATCGGAACCTCATCCACGAAAAACCCGCACACACCAGAATGGTAATGTCAATTCTAATTGAAAATAATTTAACTCAAACTTCTCATTTTACCTTAATAAAAAGTTTTTATAATAACACGAATGTTTATGATTAGTTTTAGATAAGAAGTTTCAAAAATCATCATTTCTTTCTTAAACTTTGTGCAGATTCAAACTTTACCGCATAAAATAAAACGATGGGGAGTATAACCGACCTATTATAATAGGCTAAACCAGTAGGGATGGCAAACGGGGCAGTGCAGATTTAAGCTTACGGGGGGCCGGGGTGAGTATAAGCTTTCGCAGTGCGGGACGGGTTCAAGAATGTTTTAAAAATTATGGGGCAGTTGCGGGGCTTTGCGGGTTAGGCAGTATTGACTTTTGAGTAATACATGTATCTACTCATCTTCATCAAAAGAAAAAATCAACTGTTTAATTGACAAGTAGTTAGTTAGAAACCGAGGGCACAAATATATTAGATTTTTAACGGTAGGGTCAGTCTTAGCAAAATAGATGGATGGTGGGCATTTATAGACTGAAGCAGATACGTTAGGGGCAGTTTTGGCCCTTTTTCGTTCAAAAAAAAAAAAGTAAACACACGGAGAAGTTAAAAAAGTTTAACATCTAATTAATATATATACATAAAATAAAAATGATCTTATATACACAGTATAATTTTTTACGCAAAAAGGATTCCGTTAATCATGATAAGAAATAGATTTTGGGCTTTAACTCAGCCGAAAAACTAGTGGGACTCTGATAATAGCGGGGATCAACTTGACACTAATTTTGTTTATTTGGCTTAGCAGCTTTTGATCCAAACTCTGTTCAATTCGTCCGACAACATTTGGGTGCTGCCGATTTGGATAGATAATTTGATAATTGATATGATGGTTTTTTGACGTTGTGGGGCTTCTTACTTGAGGATCCAGTACTCTATTATACTAGTAAGATATGTCCCCAAATAAAGTGAAAGTTTATCAATTGAAAATTACTTTCTAATGCATGCATTTGGCATGTTGTTTTTGGGAGATGTAGTACGTTTGGCCGTGCTTCTAAAATTAATTTAGTAAGAAAGTATTTTTAGTGATAAATAGTTGTGTTTACTAATTAATTTGAAAAATATTTTTAAGTAGTAATTAATGTTTGACAAGCTTTTAAAAAAATACTTTTAAGTCTCAAAAATATTGTTTTTAAAAAATATTTTCAGTGAGAAGCAATTATATTTGGCTAATCAATTTGATGAACTCTTTTGAGTAACAATTAGTGTTTGACCAAACTTTTAAAAGTGTTTCTAATCGTATTTTTTTCAAAAGTGCTTTTCAGGAAAATATTTCAGGAAAAAACTATTTTTTATCTATTTCTTAAAAATTACTTCTACTTTTTCTCAATAACACTTTTTTCCTTCTAAAAGCTTAAGCAAATATTTTAACTTTGAAAAAAAAAATACTTTCACCAAAATATACTTTTAACAAACAAAAAAAAAAAAAAAAAAAAAAAAAAAAAAAAAAACCATAGGCAAGCCAACTATTAGTCTTCCATCCTCATCATTTTAGATCGGTAGTCAACCTAAAAGGACGAAAGTTAACACTGGACCACCTTACCCAATAAGGATATAAGAAGCCAGGTTGATTAGTTACTACAATATTTTATGTTCTTTTTTCTTTTCTAAAAAAGATGAGGATCAGGAGCTAATTAAAAGGAGAAATAAATGATTACTAGCCCACAGAATTAGAACTTCTAACATTTTTTTTAAGTCAATAATCCACACCATTGTGGTGGGGTTAAAGGCAAGATCAACCCCTACCTATATATTAAGATCCAAAAAATGAAGATATGGACTAGGGAGACGTAAAGCCTAACCTATCCAGTTACATAATGTAAGTTATTAGACATACCTAATTACTTTGCACTATAGAACCTAGAAATATTTCATTTATATACATTGGTTGTATAAAGAATTTAAACTGTTTCAATGTAACTTAGTGCAAATAGCAAATGTTTACGCTATTTGCCAATTCATAAAGGGGAGCCTTGGAGCAACAGTAAAGTTATTTTCGTGTGACTTATATGTCACGAGTTCGAGTTGTGGAATCAGCCATTGATACTTGTATTAGGGTAGGCTATCTATATTACATCCCTTTGGGGTGCGGACCTACCCCGGACCCTACGTGAACACGTGATATATTATTAGGTTTACATATAGTGGGAGAATTGATGATGGCCATAGGATTAGAGAGGATGGTTGGGATTGAAGGATCCATTTTAAGGGGCTGGTGGGTCGAGGCAGGTACTGGGCTGTGGGTTAAAGGCCTGGGCTGCTGAAGGAGATTGACAATATTTGGGCTTTTAGAATCTAAAAAGCTTTGGCCCAAAATCTTAATTACCTCTCTTCAAAATAAAATGAAATAATACTACAAGATGCAAATTCAATCCTAATTAATTAGGCTAAACTATCCTAAAAATATTAAACTATTTTTGTGTTTTTTAAATTGTAATTTGAAGTAAGAGTAGATGAAAACTCCATAAAATTAAAGTTAACTTAAATAAATATATAAAATACTAAAATAGCTCGAAAATGTGACGGGTCAAAAATTACGTGCTTACAGTTGCCCCTCTTTGCTTGAAAATACGAAGTATTTTTAGCAAAGAATTCAGTAAGCAATGTAATTGGTTTCTGGTCTGACACTTAAAAAGATAATAAAGATGGATAAAAGGATTGTGACCGAGCCCGGTATCTGAGGTGCTTACATATCCTTGGCTATAAAGGAATCTGGTCACGTGTAGTTCAGAAGTAAAGGAATGGAGAAGGATACAGATGGGGAGAGTCGAGTGAAGTGACGTGTCGTACCGTCGAGGTTCCGGTCCGCGATTTCTGTAATTACATCAAATGAGATAAAAATTACAAGAAAACTACAAAATTATATCTACTCTTCTATCTTGAATCTTCTCTCGGTCTTGTTGTGCATATTGAACTGCTGACTCGCATTCTAAAGGCGAGCTTCTGCTACTTTTAAATTGAATTGACCTTATTCTTCAGATGCGCTCCTGGTGCTTCCGACTTAAACTTGGAAATTTAAAATTGACCATGTTGTTCAGGCGGGCTCCTGCTGCTCGAACTTGGATGAAACTGGAAAGTTGACCCTATTCTTCAGGTGGGCACCTTCTGTTTGGATTTGAAAGGAACTTGAGCTTCAATTTGAAGTAGAATTGAGCTTGAAACCAATTTCTGAAATAAATAACCCCATTCTCTAGGTGGGTGCCTCACGTTCTTGTTGATACCCGATTTTCCCCTCATATTTTCAAATATATATATATATATATACACTTACAAAATAGTACGTATGCATCATCATTTAGTTTATAAGCATATACAAGCATTTTTCATAATGTTTTTTTATAATTTTTTAAAGACTTTAAATCAATTTATTTCTGCATTTTATTATATAAATATCCAATAATTACCCTATAAATTATTTTTATGATGATTAATCATCTAAACATATAATTTATACCAATATGAGATTTTAAATATTTTCAGTTCATTTATCATAATTACATTTGCATTTTCTAGGGCCAAATTGCATATTTTGCAATAATAGCCCATATGCATGTATAATTACCTTATTTATGCAGAAAATGATTTTTTATATTTTTATAATATTAAAAACTTATGTTTAATCATCTTAGTGCATAAATTATATTTTTTATATTTATTAATTACTTTTATAAATTATTTATTTATTAAACATTGGATATTTAAAATATGGCCCCAAATTTACTTTAATTTCGAACCTAAACTACCCAATCCCAGCCCAATAACCTATGAGCCCAAACCAAATAACCCCCAACCCAACTAATTAACCATCCCAACCCAGAACCCCCAACTAATCATGGTTGTTGATCTCCGAGATCAACGACTCATATTACCCCGTCCCTTTTAATTAACCTAATACTCCCCTAACCCTAACCACTCTTCACCACCCGCCGCCTTTGAATGCTCTCAAACCTCCCTCTTCTCTATGCCCAAACCCTAGTCGTCCCCCTCCCCCAAATTTCTCTCTTAATCCTACCGGATATGGGATTATACAATTACTTCTTGCGATATTGGACTCCCCCTTGGTACCGGACCCTTTCTCTATACCGCTTGCCTAAACATGTCAAGCAGATCTCATCAAATTCGACCCAAAGATGGTTCAGTTCCTTGACCTTTTCCGTCTATGTTCATTCTTGTTCTCTTATGGTATGAATCTATGTGTATTTCTGTGACTCTTACTCACCCTAAACTTAGGGTTTCAGATTCGTTTAAATCGAACCAAATCTGGTTCGATTCTTTGATTTTAAAAGGTATTTCTGTCTATGTTCATCTTATTCTATGCATCATGTGATTTTTATCTTTTATTTATTTTAGATTTCTGCCGATTTGTCTAGTTTACCTAAAATTAGGGTTTTGAAATTTTCTCTTTTCCTTAGTGATTTCGATTGCTTTCCTTTCTAGTGTTTGACTGATGATTTTTCTTATTTGGGTGTTTGATTTCTACTGCTATATAAACCCCTCCTCACTCCCTTTTAGAGACAGTCCGAAATCATTAAGAAAAATTACTAAAAAGAAATAAAATTTGTGTACTCTTTGCTCTTTAATAATCTTATTCTGCACTTTGGTTCCTGGCCGGCTGAAAGCCAAGGCCAGAAATTCTGAGTTCTTGTTCTTTTATTGATATTCATAATACTGTGGACTTCCGTTCTTTCTTGTTTTCGCTTAATGGGTGAGTTACCAAACCTTTACCATTTCATTTCTACTTACCTATCATTAGCATGTGTTTTCACTACTGAAGATTGTTGTTCAATATGTTTTTGGGTTGTTTTCGTATGCAATTCTGACTGTCTTACTTCAATTCTAGGTCTTTCTAATCTAAAATACCATTATGCTTGTAGTTTGAGATGTGTTTAGACCTACGTTAAGTTGATTAATTTCTTTTTTAAAGTCTGCCTAGCCTATGTGTTACTGATAGCCATCCCTTTACTGTTTAAATTTGTTATTTGAACATGCTCCGATACCCTCTTTCTATGGATTAGTTGACTAAGTATGAGTATATAAGTATATAGCACAAGTCTATTTCTGAATTTGCTGTGATGACATGTAGCCTGTTTTGATCCTGTTGTCACCATGTCTTGACTTCCCCGGTAATTGCCCTTATCTTGTTAAGTTCTGATTGATATGATTCCTTCTTGTGATACTAGCATTCTACATTTAGCATAATCTGAACTATTTACCCTAAGTCTGTGCACATCAATCCTGCAAACCTGTCTTAGTAACATATGTATTATGTGTTGAATTTGTTCTTTTGAAACTTTGCTAAAGTCTGTTCTTAAAAAACTAAGCATGCTCTATTACTTTTTTTATGTGCTCAACTTGAATCTATTTGTATCCCTCAGTGTTGTCCCCTAACCTCAGTCTATTCCTTTACTACTTGGTCTCTTTGAATTCTTATTCTTAGCTGGCTGAAAGCCACAGCTATTTAGGTTCTATCCTTTGACCTCCCTAGTGCGAGCACTGCTCAGGGTCCAATTGAGACCCTTGTGAACTCCGACACACTAGGATTTGGTCCCTAATCCCTCCTCTGAACTATTCTTGATAACCACCCTAGTGTGAGCACTGCCCTGGGTTCTTGTAGCCCTTGGGAACTCTGACACACTAGGGCCTTGGTTCTATATGCTCAATTTTATCTTGTGCTCACTGGGTGAATCATTCAATTCTTGGCTGTTGTATGTCTATGAGTGTGTAACTTGGAGACTCTTGTAAAGGCCAGGCTTGTCCAGGTGTATTTCGGGCCTGCGGTAGGCTCCCTATAGTTATTCTCTTATGTAATTCATGCTATTCATTCTGAGTTTGTAATAATTATTGTAATAATATTTTGGGGTATTAGTAAAATTGGGAAAAGGGATTTATCTTACACTTGCATCGAGAGGGGTAGAAATCTTGCCTATAGGTCCATCACTTAGCTCAAATGTGTTATTATGTTCAAATATGTTTCGCTGTCATATGTTAGAGATCATGCCTATAGGTATTCTATTTGCTAAAAATGTGTTACATTTCAGTTATTATAGAAATCCTGCCTATAAGTATCCTATCTTGCTTAAATGTGTGTTAGAAATCTTGCCTATAGTTTCTCTATTTGGTCCAAATGTGTTCTACTTTTACCTGTTAAAAATCATGCCTATAGGGTCTAAATCAATCTTGATTATTTTCCTGCTCGTTTGTTTTAACCATTATTAGAAATCATGCCTATAGGACTCGATTAAACAATTCAGAACATATTCTTGTGATTACCATTGTTAGTTACTGCGCGAATCACCTAGAAATCATGCCTATAGGTTTAATCTCTTATGCTTGTAATCAGTAGGCAACTATATAGGCTTTAGAAATTGTATTAAAAGAAAGGCTTTTACACATGAAGTTGCCCGCTTATAAAATCCAGAATCACATAGAGATCCTGCCTATAGGGTTCTGCGATCTTAACTTATTAAAATCTGCAACTGTCAATGTTAGTTAGTTCATGTGCATTTGTTTCCTAAGTGCGGAGGCCAACCTGAGCCCTTGTTTGCTTATACATGAAAGTCCTAAATGTTTTGCTTGTCGCCTAGTATTTTATCTTTTGAGCAACCTAATTTAAAGTTTAGAACCACCCTAAAATAGAGGTCCAAATGCCTCCTGGACCATAGGCATAGGATGGGTAGTGCACACATCGAGTACGACTAGAATTGACTAGTGCGATTTAGGTAAACAACTTAAAGATAGTAATCGGGTAACAGGAGATGATAGTCTGTGCCCGCTGAATAATATGAGTAACACCCCATCTTGAGGGAGTTACGAAATATTATTTATGTCGCACGGGGTGATCCTTTAGGCTAAAAAACTTAGGACCCTCCACCTTTGTTTTAAAGTCTATCATTCTATTTTATTTGCCCAATTTTGTCTCTTCTCCTTGCTTAGACTAATTCATATAATTCGAGTTCGGCCGGGACCCACCGTTGTGGACCTCGAGGAGTGCCTAACACCTTCTCCTCAAGGTAATTTGAGCACTTACCCGATCTTTGGTGACACAACTGGTTAAACCAGCGTAATCTGCAAATAGGTGGCCTAACGCACCTTAAATCCGTTAGGTGGCGACACTCTCTTTTAACACCCCTTCCTTTAAAAGAAGTTGTCACGTGTCGAAGCCCGATTTCGCGAGAAAGAAAGGGGCGCGACAGCATGGCGACTCTGCTGGGGAAATTTTTAGTGGTCTATATGAATTAGTCTTTTTTGATGAATGTGTTTCCTTGTTCTTTATCATTACATGAACATCCCGCTCCCGTTTCCCTTGACAACGTGTTGTTTTATCTTTATATAAAGCATGCTCCACATCATATTCCGCTCGTGCGTAATTAATACCATAGCGGCGCTTGATGAGTGTCCGCGCTCTTCCTAAATCACCCTTTTAAATTTGGAAAGGCTTATTTGCGGTAAAACTAGTCGATCAGTGGTGCAATCGACGGTTCCGTGCCTTCCCCTCTCAAGTTGTCTACTTGAGGGTACCGGTCTAAACTCTTCTAGAAACCCCCACTCTTATATTAACTGTGCATGCATCATGTCTAAACCTAGTATGGGTTTCGGGATTTCCTTAAATCCCAATGGGTACGATCATGATATGTGCATTATTTGGAAAAAACGTGCCGATATGCTAATCATTAATGTGTAAATAGTCGAATACGGAGGGAAAAGGGCTAACTTTATTTGTTTTGCAGAAATGAGGCACGAGGTCCCCAGATTCGGTATGGTTCGAAGCATCCCACCTTTGTTGTTAGATTGGTGGGAAAATCTCTCGCCGAGCGACAAACACCTTGTGAAAAGAGTTCTCGGGAATTTACCTTCTTTGTTAGATATTCAACCGAACAAAATGTACTGATTGAGGCCGCTGCTATGTTCTGGGATGAGAAGAGGGCTGTTTTCCGTTTCGGTGACATAGAAATGACTCTCCTTCTAGAGGAAATAAGAGGCTTTACCAGGCTTCCCTGGGACAGCCATGGTCTGTTGGTACCGGAAAATTGCACTTCTCGAGGTTTTCTGAAAATGATGGGTTTTAGAAAGAATGATGAGTTAGTCTAACTGAAGAAGTCTTACATACCATTCGACTTCCTTTATGAACGTTATGGGCACAGCAAGTCCTACCGTCTTTAGCATGATGAATTTGCTATCACCTCTTTGGGATGGACTTATCACCGGGTTTTTGTGTTCATTGTCTGTTTTCTAGGGATGCTGGTATTCCCAATACAAGGAGAAAGGATTCAGACTCACTTAGCTATGGTTACTAAGACCCTAATGGAAGGAATTGAGGGACAGACTTACACTATTGTCCCAATGATCGTAGCGGAGATATATCTAGCCTTGGACCGTTGCAAGAAAGGATATAGGCATTTTGAGGGTTGCAATATATTACTGCAAATATGGCTGTTGGAACATCTTCAAAGGGGACAATACCATCAAAAATTTCCGCGGCGACCATGGAATGACCAGATAGATTTTCACCATCCGAAAAGAATGATTTTTATCCCGGATAGGTTTGCACAACCAGGAAACACTGTGGGCTGGGTACACTTCTTTAGCAATTTGACCGATGACAAGGTCCATTGGATGTTCGAGTGGTTCCCTACTAGCGAATTTATCATCAGGTCAAGAGATGTTCCTCATCTAGCGGATTAAGGGGTATCTATCCGTATGCTCCTATCAGAGTCATGAGAAGCTGGGAGAAAACAGTTTACACCACGAGTTTCCAAAATGGTTCATTACAAAGCAGATTTCCAAGGGAATGTCATTCCATTCAAGTTTGAGTCACAACACATGTGGCATCAAAAGATTATTGTGGAGAAAGATACCATCGAGCCAGACAGGTATCATGCCGGCCATGTGTACTTCTATACATCATGGTTGGTCGATGACATAGCAGGAGAGGTCAAGCCGGGGTAGATTTGAGGAATAGGGTCATAGACAACAATGTTAAAGCGCAAGTGAAATACAGAAGGTTGTGCAAAAGGGTCTTTGAATCTGAGGCCAGGCATTTGGAACAACATAAAGTGGACATGAAAGCAATCAATAAATGGAGGGTAATCGCTACTAAATCAATAGAAAGGTTGGAGTATTTGGAGCAGGGTTTGATGGAACTTGAGGGAAAGATGAGAAAAAGGGTCTCGGATTGTCAGAATGTAGAGGGCAATGAAGGAGGACATCTAGAAAGGGCGTATTTGCTATTGGACATGCGCGACCTGGCGAATCAGATTGACGGGGCTAAGAAAGCCAAGCTTGGAGAAGGTCCCTCTGGGACCAAGTAGATTAGGGGTGATGTTTTCCAGATTCGTTTTACAATTTGATTGTAGTAAGGCAAATGACACTAGTGACTCTTTATAATTATTATCATTTTAGTAGAGATTTGGTCTATTTATCATATTAATGAAATGATGTAGTTATCGGTATTGAGTTTTCTCCAAAGCTTTATGTCGCTAGACCTACCTCGGGCACGATGAGGTCCCCAAATTAGGATGCGAATTCCGCAATACGTGTTTAAATATCGTAAATATCCTTTTAATACTCTTTACTGACTTGTTTACCTTTTGTTTTTATTCGTTTCTTTGTTTATTGCCTTCCCCTAAGGTTGGTTTGTGCATACTGGCATCATCGGTATATCATACCAGATCTAGAGGTCCTCCACCTCCTCCTCCTCAAAGCGATCCTAAGAACAAAGGAAAGGCTAAGATGGATGATCTGAGCGGTATCAGGAAAGACACCGCTACACATGCAGAGAATGTTGAAACTTCGGATGGTCGGGGTACTACGGGACAGAACGACTTGGTTTTCCGATTAGAGCAAAAGATACTGGAGTTACAAGGGGAACTTGAGCAGGTCCGTAACCTAGCAAACCTTTCCCTTACCCTGAATGTTCCCGACATCAACCAACAAAATGCCTAAAACTCAACACCTCCTCAAAACACACAAAACCAGCACCTGCAATATCCTTCTGCACCTCATCAATATGCCACGCCTCCCCAAAATCCTAATCCTCTACCAGCACCAGCTCCTCCACAACATCATCATCATCCGACCCAGTACCCACAAACTACCACATACCACACTCCTCAGAAGTTACCACAGCCTACTCCTGACCTGCAAAACTCAATCAATGACCACCATTACGCCCAGATTCCTGGAGTCCACCAAAGCAATCCCATATATGTGAAAACCTTACCCCACACCCCACAACAGACCCTATACATACCCGAATCCACCGATAAGGACCGGCTCATCAAGAACATGGCATAGGAACTCAAGAAACTTACCGACAAGGTTCAAAATGTCGAAGGGGAAAAGGCGTTGAGGGTTTGAATTATGAAGATTTGTGTATTCAGCCAGACGTAGAACTGCTAGAGGGTTATAAACCTCCCAAGTTCGAAATGTTCTACGGAACTGGTGATCCAAAGGTGCACTTAAGAACGTATTGTGACAAGCTTGTAGGAGTTGGCAGGGATGAAAGAATCCGCATGAAGCTATTCATGAGAAGCCTCACTGGAGATGCCCTATCTTGGTACATCATTCAGAACCTAAAGAAATGGGTCAATTGGGTAAGCATGGCATCGGATTTCATGGATCGGTTCAGGTTTAACACAGAAAATGCACCAGACATTTTCTACATTCAAAATCTCAAGAAGAAGCCAACGGAAACTTTCTGCGAGTATGCTACTCGATGGAGGTCTGAAGCTGCAAAAGTGAGGCCAGCGCTGGAAGAAGAACAAATGAATAAGTTCTTCTTCAGAGCTCAGGACCCGCAATACTACGAAAGATTGATGGTTATTGAAAACCATAAATTTTCTAATATCATCAAGTTAGCAGAGAGAATATAAGAAGGGATCAAAAGCGGAATGGTGACAAATTTTGAAGCACTCCAAGCCACAAATAAGGCCCTGCAGTCAGGAGGTATCTCCAAGATGAAAAACGTAGGTGCAGTAATGGTATCCCAAGGTCCATAGTCTATTCTCACATACCAAACATCTCCATCCACATATCAACCTTCACCTCCCAGATACCGACAACCTGCCACCACTTACCATACCTATAACACCCAACCCGCATACTACCACTCACCACCAGCCCTCCAAAACTACCAAAAACCTTGACCAAATTTCGACCGCAGACCACCCAGACAATACACCCCAATTGCTGAACCTATAGACCAACTGTACGAGAGACTGAAGGTTTTCGGTTATATCATTCCCATTCCTGCTGTCGCCATGGAAAATTGCTCCCAATGGGTCAATCCAAATAAAACATGTGCCTATCACTCAGGCATGAAAGGTCATACTATTGTTGAGTGTCGTACTTTGAAGGATACGATTCAGACACTAATTGACACCAAAGTCATACAGGCAAAGGAGGCTGCACCCAATGTCTGTAACAATACTCTCCCAGATCACAGGGGCGGAGGGGTAAACATGATAGAGACCGATGAAGAATAGGACTCAGAGGGGTCAATTGGACTCATTCGAGAAGGGGATAATCCTGAAACATCTCCACTCACTCTCACACCTATCATGGTACAAACTCAGGCACCAATTGAAGTTGAGGTAGCTGCACCAACTCTGTTTGAGGTTGAAGTAACAACACCCTTCACTTGATGGTAACACCTACACCGTCTTATAAGTCTAATGCTATACCATGGGATTATGTTGCGGAAGAAAGAAGGAAAAGAAAGGGGAAAATAGAAGAAACTGGTGCAACATAAGGTATGACCAGAAATGGTAGGGTTTACAAGCCCGTGCATTTGGGGGAACAAGTAAAGAAGCCGCTTCCAGGAAACCCATCATTTAAACCGGCCCAGATGATATTTGGAGAAAGGTGCAAGCAAGGGAGTATTCTATGGTTGATCATTTGAACAAAACCCCTACTCAGATATCCATTCTATCACTGCTGCAGAATTCTGAGGCACACATGAATGCGTTGATGAAAGTGTTGAATGAGGCTTATGTACCCAACAACATTACTAGTAGAAGATGGCCAATATAATAGGACAAGTATTGGAAATCCACAAGATCACTTTTCATAAAGACGAGCTACCACCAGAAGGACTAAGTCACAACAGGGAACTATATATCATAGTGCAGTTTGAGGATAAGTTCATTGCTAGAGTCCTAATAGATGGGGGTTCGAGTCTTAACATATGTCCACTAACTACTCTGAAAAGATTGGGTAAAGGCGTGCACGAGATACGCTCAGGAAGTATGAATGTGAAAGAATTTGATGGGTCTCAAAGGGCCAGAATTCGGGAAACCAACCTCAGCCTACAGATGGGTTTGATGTTGAGTTTCAAGTGTTGGACATATCTGCTACCTACAACCTATTGTCAGGACGACCTTGGATACATATCGCTGGGGCCGTAGCTTCTACTCAGGAATTATCAAGAAGTGATTATCCATGGGGACGAAAGTAATCCCATTTACACCAGTCAAACTGTTCCGGTCATCGAGAATAGAAGGAAGTTGGGTGGAGAAACATACCATCGCATCGAGCGCGCCAATGCAATTGAAAAGGACAAATAGTGGAGCAGTAAGATAGAAGGTATATTAGCATGGATAGGGTATGATCCTGGCAAAGGTCTCGATAAGAATCTCCAGGGGATCACCAAACCAATACAGCTAAAGCGTCACGGCACAACTTTTGGGCTTGGGTATGAATACACCTGGCACGAGTATCAGAATTGGTCGCCACAATGGCATGGTCCTTATTAACCTCTAGAGCAACCAATACCACATTTGAGCCAGTCATTGCATCAAGCTGACATGATGTGGGAGTCCGAAGAAGATGAAGTTCTAGTCGGTATAAGGAATCTGTTTCTGGATGATGAAGACATGGATTGCAGTGCGATAGTTGAGGAGGAGGAGGAAGGCCTCATTATTCAGACCGTAGAGAAGGGGATGTTCTCAAGAACTGGACTGCTGCACCATCAAGGGCCCATCAAGTTCCTAGGTAGCCTGGCAATTAACATCATTTATTTTAAAAGCAATATTTTATGAGCATTTAAGACATTTTCAGTATTTTGTTTTGAGCATATTTTGTTTTGAAATAATTGCTTGGGTCATCGAGTCGTACCTACTTGGCGTTTTCAAGATTTATCTAAATGCATTGTTATTTTTAGTATTTATTATTATTCTTTACATTTTTGCTCTACGACATTATTATTACCTATCCCGATGAACTTACGACTGTGACATGTAATGAGACAACGCAACATAAAGATGATGATTCAGAGGATCTGGAATAGGATATAATGCTCGAGGAAATTGTCATAGAAGTGGAAAAATTTGAAAACAAGCCTAAGTACAATTTGGATGAAACTGAAACAGTAAATCTAGGAGACTCCGAAACAGTCAAGGAAACACGTGTAAGCATTCACCTGTAACCATCAGAGAAAGAAGAATACACTTATTTCCTGAAGGAATATAAGGATATCTTTGCATGGTCCTATGATGATATGACCGGTTTGAGCACGTCCATAGTGGCTCATAAACTACCTACCAACCCAATGTGTCCACTGGTAAAGCAGAAACTCAGAAAGTTCAAGCCAGATATGAGTTTGAAAATCAAAGAAGAAGTCACTAAGCAGATCAAAGTTAAGGTTCTCAGAGTGGTTGAATATCCAACTTGGTTGGCTAACATCGTGCCAATTCCGAAGTAGGATGGGAAAGTCAGAGTATGTGTCGATTATCGGAACCTAAACAAAGCAAGTCCCAAAGATGATTTCCCGTTACCCAACATACACATACTGATCGACAACTGCGCCAAGCATGAACTCCAATCCTTTGTGGATTGTTTTGCGGGATCTGGATGGATGAAGAGGATGCCAAAAAGACAGATTTTATCACACCATGGGGGGTGTACTGCTATAAAATGATGTCGTTTAGTCTGAAGAATACTGGGGCCACTTATATGAGGGCCATGACAACTATTCTCCATGACATGATACATAAGGCGATAGAGGTATATGTGGATGACGTCATCATCAAATCCAAGAAAATTACAGATCACATAGCAGACTTGAGAAAATTCTTTGATCGGCTTCGGAGGTACAATATGAAATTGAATCCCGCAAAATGTGCCTTCGGGGTCCCCGCAGTAAAATTATTAGGATTCATCATCATCCACCGAGGAATTGAATTAGACCCATCAAAGGTCAAGGTTATCCATGATTTGCCACTTCCAAAGAACAAGAAAGACGTGATGAGCTTCTTGGGATGTCTTAATTACATCAGCCGTTTCATAACACAATCAACCGTGATCTGTGAGCCGATTTTCAAAATGTTAAGGAAGGATGCCGCAACCAATTGGACTAAAGACTGCCAGAATGCTTTTGCCAGAATCAAAGAATATTTTTCCACACCGCCAGTCATGGTCCTGCCAGAAGCTGGTAGACCACTGCTACTCTATCTCTCTGTATTAGATGAGGCTTTCGATTGTGTCTAGGGATAACACGATGAGACGGGAAAGAAAGAAAAGGCCATATACTATCTGAGTAAGAAGTTCACACCCTACGAAGCACGATATTCTTTGCTGGAACGCACCTGCTGTGCTTTGACCTGGATAGCCCAGAAACAGAGGCACTACTTCTGTGCATATACCACATATCTCATATCAAGGATGGATCCTCTGAAGTACATCTTCCAGAAATACATGCCTACAGGGAAGCTAGCAAAATGGCAGATATTGTTGAGTGAATTCGACATCGTCTATGTGACTCAGAAGGCAATTTAGGGACAAGCATTAGCGTATCATCTTGCGGAAAATCCTGTAGGAGGAGAATACAAACCACTAAAAATGTATTTTCCTGATGAAGAAGTATCATTCGTAGGAGAAGATATCGTCGAAGCCTATGACGGGTGCAAAATATTTTTCGATGGAGCCGCAAACTTCAAAGGAGTGGGTATTGGAGTCGTTTTGGTGTCAAAAATAGGTCAACATTATCCGGTATCCGTGAAACTCAGATTTCTGTACACCAATAATATGGCAGAATATGAGTCTTGCATATTGGGGCTCAATTCGGCCGTTGACATGAATATCCAGGAATTACTAGTAATAGGTGATTCAGATCTTCTGGTACATCAGGTGCAGGGAGAATGGGCTACAAAGAATATCAAGATATTACCATATCTATATCATGCGTAAGAGATGATGATGATGAGGTTCACGAAGATAGAGTTTAGACATGTCCCAAGAATCCAGAATGAGTTCGCAGATGCATTGGCCACTTTGTCCTCCATGATACAACATACAGACAAGAATTTCGTCGACCCCATTCCGTTAAGGATTCATAATCAGCTAGCTTACTGTGCTCATGTTGAAGAAGAAGCAGACGGGAATCCATGGTTCCATGATATCAAGGAGTACTTGAAACAATGAGAGTACCCGGAACATGCAAATCATACTAAAAACGCACGCTCCGAAGATTGTCCAACCATTTCTTCCAAAGTGGAGGAATTATGTACAGAAGGACTCCAGACTTAGGATTATTATTGTGTGTTGATGCCAAGGAAGCTTCCAAACTGCTCGAAGAGATACACTCTGGAACTTGCGGACCACACATGAATGGTTTCGTTTTAGCCAAGAAGATACTGAGGGCGGGTTATTTTTGGATAACTATGGAAACAGACTGCATCAGGTATGTCCACAAATGTCATCAGTGCCAAATACACGCAGATATAATACGGGTGCCACCAAATGAACTCAATGCAACAGGTGCACCTTGGCCTTTTGCCACTTGGGTAATGGATGACATTGGACCAATCGAGCCCGCCGCTTCAAATGGGCACAGGTTCATCTTAGTGGCCATAGACTACACAAAATGGGTCAAAGCTGCATCCTACAAAGCTGTAACCAAGAAAGTCAGCGCAAATTTTGTCAGAGATCGTATTGTTTGCCGATTCGGGGTTCCAGAGTCCATCATCACTGACAATGCCGCCAATATCAACAATGCCCTAATGAAAGCTATGTGCGAGACCTTCAAAATCAAGCACAAGAATTCCACAACATACAGGCCTCAAATGAATGGAGTCGTGGAGGCCGCAGACAAGAATATCAAGAAAATACTGAGGAAAATGGTAGACAACCACAAGCAATGGCATGGGAGGTTACCATTTGCCTTATTGGGGTACCGGACCACAGTCCGCACGTCAACCAGGGCAACTCCTTACCTATTGGTCTACGGTACGGAAGCCGTCATTCCAGCCGAGGTAGAAATCCCCTCCCTGATAATTATACAGGAAGCTAAACTCAGTGATGAAGAGTGGGTAAGAAGTCGATATGAACAATTAGCTCTCATTGATGGGAAAAGAATGAATGTAGTGTGTCATGGTCAACTTTATCAGAACAAAATGTCCAGAGCTTTTAACAAAAGGGTCAAATCTAGACAGTTTGCACCGGGGCAGCTGGTGCTGAAACGAATCTTTCCACATCAGGATGAAGCCAAAGGAAAATTCTCACCCAAATGGCAAGGACCCTATATGGTTCACAGAGTACTAATAGGAGGAGCACTCATACTCTCAGAAATGGATGGAGAGATTTGGACAAAGCCTATCAACTCAGATGCAGTCAAAAGATACAATGTTTAAAGTTGTTTACATTTATGCAATTGATGTAACTGAACTACGCTTGACCTGATTCCCGTTTAAGAGGGGATACGTAGACAGCCCTGTGGGTACGATCACAATTAAATAAAATTCTCATTTTTCCCACAATCAGAAACTTGGGCAGAATGTTGAGGAAGACCCTCAAAATTCCGGGACAAGCTCATCCAACGGCACCGTGTGCGGAATATCCAGAAAATCATCTGAATAACTGGGGCAGAATTGTGAGGAAGACCCTCAAAATTCTATGGCAAGAAGGTCACAATATCTCTGATAATGTCACAGTTACTGGTTCATCTAATATTATTGTGTTTTAAATAACTATGCACACATATTTTTCGTAAAGCTTTATTTTTAGCCAGATGCTATCCATGGTAACTCGAGCAGGATTTCAATGCAGAGCAAAGCAAAGCAAGCAGGTGGAGGCACAAACCGACCTCCCCGTAAAACTCACAGTTTTCCTTTGGATACAGGAACAAGGAATAGCCGCGATTACCTGCGCACGTTAGAATCACTATCTTCATAACAACAAAGCTACCGAACGCAAACATATCTCTAGCTAAGAAGTACTCTGCTATCACTTATTATTTATTCATTGCATGAGACTAAGCATTGTCTCCATCTTTGCATGAGGCTAAGACCTGCCTCCTCAATCGCATAAGGCTAAGCATTGCCTTCCCTTGCATGAGACTAAACATTGTCTCCATCTTTGCATGAGGCTAAGCCCTGCCTCCTCAATTGCATAAGGCTAAGCACTGTCTCCATTTTTGCATGAGGCTAAGCCCTGCCTCCTCAATTGAATAACACTAAGCACTGCCTCCCCTTGCATGAGACTAAGCACTGTCTCCATCTTTGCATGAGGCTAAGCCCTGCCTCCTCAATTGCATAAGGCTAAGCTCTGCCTTCCCAATGCACGAGACTAAGCATTGTCTCCAAGCTTGCATGAGACTAAGAACTGTCTCCATCTTTGTATGAGGCTAAGCCCCGCCTCCTAAATTGCATAAGGCTAAGCTCTGCCTTCCCAATGCACGAGACTAAGCATTGTCTCCAAGCTTGCATGAGACTAAGCACTGTCTCTATCTTTGCATGAGGCTAAGCCCTGCCTCCTCAATTGCATAAGGCTAAGCTCTGCCTTCCCAATGCACGAGACTAAGCATTGTCTCCAAGCTTGCATGAGACTAAGCATTGTCTCCAACCTTGCACTAGACTAAGCATTGTCTCCAATCTTGCACAAGACTTACCATTGTCTCTCCTTGCATAACCACAAATGATGCGCTGTTCAAAACCTTGCATTATTCTCTTCTCTCGGGGCTAAGCTCTGCCCCCGGTTCAACACAAGACTAAGCTCTGTCTTGTTTCATCTCAAGCATCCTGTCTTTGCATCTCATGGGCGGAAGCATAGCCAAATGTTTCGAAGGCGTCATAGTCCGAAGGCATCATCCTCATAGCCGGAAGACACCATGTCATGGCCTGAGGATCTCTCAATATTGCACATCATTATTCAAAGGCATCATAGTTCGGAGGCACCATCCTCATAGCCCGAGAACATCATTTCATGGCCTGCAAATCCTCTATCTCACAATTCATGGCCCGGGACATCACGGTCTAAGGATATCATCCTTACCATCCAAAGACGATCTCCATAGTCCAGAGGAAATTTTCATCATGCTTATATTTTATGCAATAATCTATATGTATTTGTATGCATTTTATTTTGAGTTTGCAGGTGATCCAAGAAATAACCGTTCTCTTAACTGGAGCAATCTTCACTCCGGTTTCCATTCAACGTTCATGTCCAGCAATTATTTCAAACGTAACCAACCACCGTTTGTTACCCATTTCCATCTGATAACCATTCAAATATCCATAACCATTCCCAAATACATCCGTTTACAATCCCGATATCGTCCTATCTAGAATATCTTGTCCGTTCTTACAATAACTCAATTGGTTTATTCCGTTGTTGGATCCAGGACTATACATGGCCTGATTCCTGTAAAACCATGGATATGTAGGCAGCTCAGAAACCACAGTTCAACCTATATTTTTCAAAATCATCCCATTCGGTCAAAATCAGTCATTATTTCTTTACCCGATAACTCTTTCATCATTTCCGGGTAAGGATGGGCAGTTGTTGATACCCGATTCTTCCCTCATATTTTCAAATATATATATATATATATATATATATATATATATATATATATATATATATATAAT
>AWOL01S0000728.1:54618-84052 GCA_000715115.1 Nicotiana otophora
TATAAGAGACAGATATATATATATAATGTACGTATGCATCAATTTATTTATGCATGAAAATAGTACGTATGCATCATCATTTAGTTTATAAGCCTATAAAAGCATTTTTCATAATTTTCTTTATAATTTGTTAAAGGCTTTAAATCAATTTATTTCTGTATTTTATTATATAAATATCCAATAATTATCCTAAAAATTATTTTTATGATGATTTAATCATCTAAACTTATCATTTATACCAATATGAGGTTTTAAATATTTTCAGTGCATTTATCATAAATACATTTGCATTTTCAGGGCCAAATTTCATATTTTGCAATAATAGCCCATATGCATGTATAATTACCTTATTTGTGTAAAAAATGACTTTTTATATTTTTATAATATTAAACAATTATTTTTTATCATCTTAGGGCACAAATGATATTTTTTATATTTATTAATTACTTTTATAAATTATTTATTTATTAAACATTAGGTATTTAAAATCTGGCCCCAAATTTACCTTAATTTCGGACCTAAACTACCCAATCCCAGCCCAATAACCTCTGAGCCCAAACCAAATAACCCCCAACCCAACTAACTAACCAACCCGACCTAGAACCCCCAACTAATCATGGCCGTTGATCTCTGAGATCAACGACCCATATAACCCCGTCCCTTTTAATTAACCTAATACTCCCCTAACCCAAACCACTCTTCACCACCCGCCGCCTTTGAATGCTCTAAAACCTCCCCCTTTTCTCTGCCCAAACCCTAGTCGTCTCCCCCCAAATTTCTCTCCTAATCCTACCAGACATGAGATTATACGGTTACTTCTTGCCATATTCGACTCCCCCTTGGTACTAGACCCTTTCTCTATATCGCATGCCTAAACATGGCAAGGAAATCTCATCAACTTCGAACCAAAGCTGGTTCAGTTCCTTGACCTTTTCCGTCTATGTTAATTCTTGTTCTTTTATGGTATGAATCTCTGTGTATTTCTGTGACTCCTACTCACCCTAAAATTAGGGTTTCAGATTCTTTTAAATCAAACCAAATCTGGTTCGATTCTTTGATTTTAAAAGGTATTTCTGTCTATGTTCATCTTATTCTATGCAGTATGTGATTTTTACCTTTTATTTATTTTAGATTTCTGCTGATTTGTATACTTTACCTAAAATTAAGGTTTTGAAATTTTCTCTTTTTCTTACTGATTTCGATTGCTTTCCTTTCTAGTGTTTGACTGATTATTTTCCTTATTTGGGTGTTTGATTTCTACTGCTATATAAACCCCACCCCACTCCCCTTTTGAGACAGTCCGAAATCATTAAGAAACATTACTAAAAAGAAATAAAAGTTTTGTACTCTTTGCTCTTTAATAATCTTATTTTGCACTTTGGTTCCTGGACGACTGAAAGCCAAGGCCAGAAATTATGAGTTCTTGTTCTTTTGTTGATATTCATAACACTGAGGACTTTCGTTCTTTCTTGTTTTCGCTTAACTGGTGAGTTACCAAACCTTTGTCATTTCATTTCTACTTACCTGTCATTAGCATGTGTTTTCACTTCTGAAGACTGTTGTTCAATATGTTTTTGGGTTGTTCTCGTATGTAATTCTGACTGTCTTACTTCAATTCTAGGTCTTTCTAATCTAAAATGCCATTACGCTTGTAGTTTGAGATATGTTTAGACCTGCTTTAAGTTGATTAATTTCTTTTTTAAGGTCTGCCTAGCCTATGTGCTACTGATATCCATCTCTTTACTGTTTAAATTTGCTATTTGAACATGCTCCCATACCCTCTTTCTATGAATTAGTTGACTAAGTATGAGTATATAAGTATATAACACAAGTCTGTTTCTGAATTTGCTGTGATAACATGTAGCATGTTTTGATCCTGTTTTCACCATGTCTTGACTTCCCCTGTAATTTCCCTTATCATGTTAAGTTCTGATTGATATGATTCCTTTTTGTGATACTAGCATTCTACATTTAGCATAATCTGAACTTTTTACCATAACTCTATGCACATCAATCCTGCAAACCTGTCTTGGTAACATATGTATTATGTGTGGAATTTGCTCTTTTGAAACTTTGCCAAAGTTTGTTCTTAAAAACACAAACATGGTCTATTACTTGTTTTATGTTATCAACTTGAATCTATTTGTATTCCTCAGTGTTGTCCCCTAACCCCAGTCTATTCCTTTACTACTTGGTCTCTTTGAGTTCTTATTCTTAGCTACTTAGGTTCTGTCCTTTGACCTCCCTACTGTGAGCACTGCTCAGGGTCCAATTGAGACCCTTGTGAACTCTGACACACTCGGATTTGGTCCCTAATCCCCCCTCTGAACTATTCTTGTTAACCACCCTAGTGTGAGCACTGCCCTGGGTTCTTGAAGCCCTTGGGAACTCTGACAAACTAGGGCCTTGGTTCTATATGCTCAACTCTATCTTGTGCTCACTGGGTGAATCATTAAATTCCTGTCTGCTGTATGTCTATGGGGGTGTAACTTGGAGACTGTTGTAAAGGTCTGGCCTGTCTAGGTGTATTTCGGGCCTGCTTTAGGCTCCCTATAGTTATTCTCATATGTAATTCATACTATTCATTCTGAGTTTGTAATAATTATTGTAATAATATTTTGGGGTATTAGTAAAATTGGGAAAGGGCATTTATCTTACACTTGCATTGAGAGGGGTAGAAATCTTGCCTATAGGTTCATCACTTAGCTCAAATGTGCTATTATGTTCAAACATGTTCCGCTGTCATGTGTTAGAGATCATGCCTATAGGTATTCTATTTGCTCAAAATGTGTTACTTTTCAGTTATTATAGAAATCCTGCCGATAAGGATCCTATCTTGCTCAAATGTGTGTTAGAAATATTGCCTATAGTTTCTCTATTTGGTCCAAATGTGTTCTACTTTTACCTGTTAAAAATCATGTCTGTAGGGTCTAAATCAGTCTTGATTATTATCTCGCTCGTTTCTTTTAATCATTATTAGAAATCATGCCTATAGGACTCGATTAAGCAATTCTGAACATATTCTTGTGATTACCATTGTTAATTACTGCGCGAATCACCTAGAAATCATGCCTATAGGTTTAATCTCTTATGCTTGTAATCGGTAGGCAACTATATAGGCTTTAGAAATTGTATTAAACGAAAGGCTTTTCCACATGAAGCTGCCCGCTTATAAAATCCAGAATCACATAGAGATCCTGCCTATAGGGTTCTGCGACCTTAACTTATTAAAATCCGCAACTGTCATTGTTAGTTAGTTCGCTTGCATTTGTTGCCTAAGTGCGGAGGCCAACTTGAGCCCTTGTTTGCCTATACATGAAAGTCCTAAATGTTTTGCTTGTCGCCTAGTATTTTATCTTTTGAGCAACCTAAGTTAAAGTTTAGAACCACCCTGAAATAGAGGTCCAAATGCCTCCTAGACCATAGGCATGGGACGGGTAGTGCACGCATAGAGTACGACTAGAATTGACTAGTGCACTTTAGGTAAACAACTTAAAGATAGTAATCGGATAGCAGGAGATGATAGTCTGTGCCCGCTGAATAATATGAGTAACACCCCATCTTGAGGGAGTTACGAAGTATTATTTATGTTGCACGGGGTGATCCTTTAGGTTAAAAAACTTAGGACCCCCACCTTTGTTTTAAAGTCAATCATTCTATTTTATTTGCCCAATTGTATCCCTTCTCCTTGCTTAGACTAATTCATATAATTCGAGTTCGGCCGGGACCCACTGTTGTGGACCTCGAGGAGTACCTAACACCTTCTCCTCAAGGTAATTTGAGCCCTTACCCGATCTTTGGTGACGTAACTGGTTAAACCAGAGTTATCTGCAAATAGGTGCCCAAACGCACCTTAAATCCATTAGGTGGCGACTCTCTCTTTTAACACCCCTTCCTTTAAAAGAAGTTGTCACGTGTCGAAGCCCGATTTCGCGAGAAAGAAAGGGGCGCGACAGTTCTGATCCGAACATGAATTCAACTCTGAAATAAATACCCTCGTTCTCCGGGTGGGCGTCTGCTACTGACTTGAAACCTGAAATGAATACCCTCGTTCTCCAGGTAGGCTCCTGCTACTGACTTAAAACCTGAAATGAATTCCCTCATTCTACAGGTAGGCACTTGCTACTAAAACTGAAATTAGCTTTGAAGTGAATACCCTCGTTCTCCAAGTGGGTGCCTTCTACTGACTTGAAACTTGAAATGAATTCCCTCATTCTCTAGGTGGGCACCTACTACTAAAACTGTAATTAACTTTGAAATAAATACCCTCGTTCTCCAGGTGGGTGCCTGCTACTGACATAAAACTTGAAATGACTTCCCTCATTCTCTAGGTTAGCACCTACTACTAAAACTGAAATTAACTTTGAAATGAATACCCGTGTTCTCCAAGTGGGCGTCTGCTACTGACTTGAAACTTGAAATGAATTCCCTCATTCTCCAGGCCGACACCTGCTACTGACTTGAAACTTAAACTGAATTCCCTCATTCTCCAAGTGGGTGCCTGCTGCTAAAACTGAAACTTGAAATAAACTCCGATATGAAAGACCCTCGTTCTCCAGGTGGGTGCCTGCAGTCATAGCGAAACAGACAAAACAAAGAAATGTTTTGCCCCAGTTTGTACCAGGAACATTTGTGAGTTTTAGTCGGATCTCATTATCTAGGAGGGTCCTCAGAATTTGAAAGCTAAATCCCATTATCCATGAGGGTCCTGAGAGTTTGAAAGATAAATCTCATTATCCAGGAGGGTCCTGAAAACATAAAAATAAATCCCATTATCCAAGAGGGTCCTGAAAACATAAAAATAAATCCCATTATCCAAGAGGGTCCTGAAAACTTAAAACTAAAGCCTATTAACCAGGAGGGTTCTGAAAACTTTAAACTAAATCGCATTATCCAGGAGGGTCCTGAAAACCTAAAACTAAATCCCATTATCCAGGAGGGGCCTGAAAACTTAAAACTAAATCTCGTTATCTAGGAGGGTCTTGAAAACTTAAAACTAATTAATCCCATTATCCAGGAGGGTCCTAAAAATTTAAAATTAAATCCTCTTATCCAGGAGGGTCCTGGAAACGTAAAACTAAATTTCCTTATCCAGGAGGGTCCTAAAAACATAAAACTAAATCTTATTATCCAGGAGGGTCCTATAAACCTAAAACTAAATCCCATTATCCAGGAGGGTCCTAAAAACCTAAAACTAAATCTCATTATCCGGGAAGGTTCTGAAAACTTAGAACTAAATCCCATTATCCAGGAGGGTCCTGAAAATTTAAAATTAAATCTTATTTTTCAGGAGGGTCCTGAAAACCTAAAACTAAATCTCATTATCGAGGAGGGTCTTGAAAACTTAAAACTAAATTCCATTATCCATGAGGGTCCTAAAAATCTAAAACTAAATCCCATTATCTAGGAGGGTCCTGAAAACTTAAAACTAAATCTCATTATCTAGGAGGGTCCTGAACAGTCAAAAATGAACTTACCTGAAACATGCTTTCCTCATGAAGGATCCCTGTAGAACGAACAAAGTTTCTTGCCTCTGTTTCAAATAAAGAAAATCTTGTTAGTTTGAAAACATGGTGTTTAGTTTGTGGCATCGTTGCTGAAGGTGTCCGCTTCAGCCACTATCATGTTTCATTCTGATTAGCTTCTTCGGGCTAATAGGGAATTATTTGAACTTTTGATCGAACCTCGACCACAAAAACCTCTGAATGACATGAATCCCTTACACTCACTTGCTGCATTGCATTTTCATTCTGACAATTATTGAGCCTTTGTAATTTCTCAAAGTTCAAGAATCACCTAATCACCTGAACTTCAGTTATCACCACATTGCTCCTTCTGAATCATGTCACTTGCGATGTGCTTGGCCGAACTTCTCCTCGTGCAATCAAGAAGCCGGTAGTAGACTTTGAAGCCCTTTCTTGCTTGCTTTAACAAAACTGACTTGAAAGAGACACAAGGGAATAGAACCAAATG
Source organism: Nicotiana otophora (assembly GCA_000715115.1). Classification (NCBI taxonomy): domain Eukaryota; kingdom Viridiplantae; phylum Streptophyta; class Magnoliopsida; order Solanales; family Solanaceae; genus Nicotiana; species Nicotiana otophora. The sequence goes on from AWOL01S0000728.1 coordinate 60,592, forward strand.
AATAATGTGAAGTGATTCTTGGCAAAAGGAACAAAAGGAAAGGTCTGAATGAAGATGTCTATTCAGAGAAGAGAGGAAAAAAGACTTATCTGAGTGAAGCAACTGGCTCTAATGATCATGACATGCATTTCAGATTGATCAACCTAATTCATCCAACCAATCACACTTCAGTTTGCATCATGCTTACATAATTCAAAACCGGGCTTTCAATGATCCAATTTCTCTGTAAAGTCACGAACCTCATTCGACTTGTAATGCCCTGAATAGTTTTCACCAATAAGACTCTCTCATTTGTTCATCTCTCAACTCACTGTCGCCTTACGGTGCCCGCGAGGGTTTTCACCAATAAGAGTCTCATTTGTAAATTTTTCCTCAGCTCACCATCGCCTTACGGTGCTCGTGAGGGTTTTCACCAATAAGACTCTCTCATTTTATTTATTTTTCCTTGTGATCATTAACAAAGTGCTACCCATGATGCAAGGAAATAATACCTCTTTCTCGCTTGACTTGGCATCCTCAAAGATTGATCGGGAGGTCTTTCTTTGGACCGTAATATAGACTTTTGGATAGGGCTAGAAAGAAAAGGTGGCATGAAGGTTCAAAATAAATTAAGATGAAAGGGTTCAAAATTACAACTTTTGGAATCAGATCTTTTGCAAAACTAAAACTTCTGCCCCTGTTTCTTTGAGTCTGAGGAATTTTGGATTTTTAATTTAATAGGACCGAACCTTGGAGTAAGGCTGCCTACGTATCCTTAAAAGGAACCAGGTCGAACGTAGTTCCAACTACAATTCTTTTTTCTTTTCTTTTCCTTTTTTTCCTTCTTTTTTATTTTGTTTTTTTTCTTTTTTTTCTATTTTCTAATTCCAAAATATAGGTATGAAAGAAAACTAATTAAGGCTCAAAAGAGGTAGCAAAAGAGGAAAGTATTTGGGTAGCTGAATAAAACGCCTTCGTCATACTTAACTTTGGAAATACCGAGTATAAGACATGCAATTGAAGATAAGTCAAAGCAGTCATACATAGTATCTCTTGACGACATCAGCATTAATGGCCATATCCGCAAATTTGCCCTCTATGTCTGTCAAGTATCAAGCAAAATTGGGAAACACTTTTGTCACAACGGATGACCCTTGCCAGCTGGAGGCGAACTTGGCTTTAGCTTCTGCTTGATGTGGACGGGTACGTTTCAATACTAGTTGGCCTTGTTCAACTTCTTGCGACACACCTTCTTGTTGTAAGCTCTAGCCATTTTCTCTTAATAAAGTTGACAGTGACATTTTGCACCACTCATCATCATCAATTTCAACTTCTACAATAATTCGGAGGGACATGATCTCAACCTCTATTTTTTCAAATGCTGCCTCTTCATCACATTCAACTTCTTGGATCATTATTTCAAGGGTAGACTGGCTTTTAAGATCTGGCTAAAACTTCTTTATGCATGTCATGTCATTAAAACCAACATAAAAAGAACTGTACAAAAGAAAAACAAATTGAAACAGATATTAGGAATAACAATAAAAGATGAAAATTAGCATTTCACTGAAAATAAAAGGATAGAAGGGTTTGAACATAAAAACAAGCAACAGTGAAATCTGGGTTACAACCCTTGAATAACCCAGATAACAGAAAGAAAAATAAAGCAAACTACCAAAATACCTCCCGGGTGGGGAGAGGAGTAGCTTCCCAGTTGATAAGCATCACACTCGGCCCAACAAACTGCACATCTTCGTTGCTAGAACCTTCCCCAATTTCAACCATATCAACCTCATCAAATAGATTTTGGGACATTCTGATCAACTCTTCATCAAAATCAATTACTGGTTTTGGGACTGATGATATTGGATGTTTTGCAACCCCCGACTTGATAAAGGACTTGGGGATGTGCGGGACAGGCTTGGGAAGTGACCATATCTCCTCTTCCTATTTTTTAGCCTTTTTCTATCCTTCTCCATGGCCATGAATCCCAAACCAAATGTACCAAAGTTTTCACGTGGACACACCGGATGCACAATACATATTAGTGATGAACCCAACCCTTTACCTGGTACAAAACCATACTTCAGTATATCATTAGCTACCATGAAAATCGAGGATGATAGCCTCGGCCTTGGAATGCATTTTCCTACAAGAATCATTTCGACAGACACTGTTTCGAAAGTTTGGTAAACTAAAGGTCCTTTATCATCTCCAGCCTCAACAAATGGAACAAATGAATCCTTATATAGAGATAGATCCTCCTCACCGTGCACAACTATTTCTTGCTTGTCCCACTCACATTTTACCATTTGATGTAGAGAAGACGGCACTGCCTTAGCCGCATGTATCCAGGGCCTTCCCAATAACAAACTATAAGAGACAGCCATGTCTTGCATTTAAAATTTCACAGTGAACCCAACTAGCCCTATCATCAATTCAAGCATTATATCTCCAATAGAATCGTTTCCTTCCCCATCAAAGCCTCGAACACATACATTATTCATGTGGATTCTTTTGGTGTCGATCTTTAACTTTTGCAAAGTAGACAAAGGGCAAATATTTGCGCTCGAGCCGTTATCAACCAACACCCTCGTGACAAAATAATTCTCGCATTTCACTGTGATATAAAGAGCTCGATAGTATTTCGTACCCTCTATAGGAAGCTCATCATCCGCAAAAGTGGTCCTATTTGCTTCGAAGATCCTGCTAGCAATCGTTTCCAATTGATTCATTATGATCTTATCAGGAACATGTGCCTCGTTCAAAATTTTCATTATGGCCCTGCGGTGTTCATCTGAATATATCAACAAAGATAACAGAGAGATATTAGCTGGAGTTTTCCTTAATTGTTCAACAATGGAATAGTTTTGCACTTTCATCTTTTTCAAGAACTCTTCGGCCTCTTCCTCGGTGACCGATTTCTTTACTGGCATTTGGCTATCCTTGAAGGGCTTGGCCTTCCTCAATTCTTTTGAGGTAACACACCGCCCGAAATGAGTCGGTCCTCCGGGCTCATTGACTTCTTCCTCCACTTCTTTCCCTTTATATGTCACTATTGCTCGTTTATTGTTCCACTGGACAACCTTTGTATAAACCACTAGCAACTGCGTCACTGGTTTAATAATAACAGGGGTAATGGGAGACCCTTTCATGACTACAACAGGATTTCTTGTGATCCCTGGTATAACCGATATTGACTTTTTCTGACTTGCCCCAACATCGTTCGAAGGTTCTTTCACAACGAACACATACTTCTTCGCGATAAAAAAACTTAATTTCTCCGTCACCCCTTTGACCGTCAAGGGAATTGCTTTTGTGGCTCCTAGAGCCTTAACTAAATTACCTTAACTAACACGAACCATCATGACAGACTTGGAAGAATTCCCCGACTCCCCTGCTTTTCGAACTATTTTAATCATACGCCTTTCTACATTTGATGGTAAAGGATTTTGGTTAATGTTTGGCGTATCCGGGCTCTACATTGCAATTTGATCTGTATCAATAAGCTTTTGGATTTCTCTCTTCAAGTGTTAACACTTTTTTATGTCGTGCCCCAGGGAGAGACGATCTGGGACAATGTCTATATTGTACTGAAGATGTCGGGCAATGGCCTGAGCTATATTGTCCAATGTGTATCACTTATTAATGTCTTGACGGGTGTACCATTCCAAGGCTTCCCCACTCAAGCTCTTACTGAAACTGACCATCAACAACTTGTCTTTTCTGCCAGCAACTTTCATCTTACTACAAAAACCTCTTTAATGGGCTGCGGGATCTCCATGTTCATCGTACAAATAAAACTTTGGTATCTTAAATCTCGCGGGCAGTTGGACGTCAGGGATCAAACATAGGTCCTTGTAATATGCACTCATTTGGCTCCATATTTCTTGAATGTTCCTTAAAACATGCTCCAAGATTTTCACTTTCCTAGATATCTCATCTTGCTCCACATTGTTAGCGGGTTTCTCGGTTTCAACGAGAGGCTCAAAGTGAGGGGTATAATAATAGGGATCTAGGACCTTAAAAGTTGGTTCTGGAGCATAGTATTGGGCATTAGGAACTTTGAATGCGGGTTCACTAGAAGATCGATGGATGGTAGGTTGTGGAGGGGCTACAAAAGTAAGAGTGGATGTTGGGGCGGGATATGAGATTGTTTTGGCTGGTGGAGCATGAAAAGGTTGGGACGTGTTGCCAAGGTAGTTGTGGTAAGGGGTAAAGCCTGGAGGATATTGTGGGGAAAGATCAACCGTAATGGGAATATGGGCTTGCGTTAGTGGTGGGATGGAGGCCGGGTTTTCTGTGTAATTAGTGGTAAATGAGGATGGAGGATTCCCCCTGATCCAAGCCTAATACATCTCTGTCATCTACTGTTTCAACTTTTGGACCCATTCTTTCAACTCAGATTCTGATTCCATAATCTCTCTCGATGGGTCAACAACACATGTGTCCAATTCTTTGCTAGCCATGACTGCCTTGCGCTTTGACCTAGTGTTGTATAGATGACTCGCCAGAGTTCCACAAACTAACCACCTTCCTGAAATGATAATAATGAAAATAACAAAGAGGAGCAAAACAAAGCCACCAATGTTAGCGTTACGACATTTATCAGATAATAATATCACATTATGTGCAATGCACCTAGCAACAATTAAAGGTTCTAGAATGACTTTGAGGGTTGCAAGGCCATATGGCATCATCCCAATTTGCTCGTACCAACCTTCCCCTTTTAATTTCTTTTAATGCTCTTTGGTTTACATATTTTCTTTATTCTCTTTTACTTTCTGCTCATCACTCTTTTCTTTCCTCTCATTCTTCACATCCCGTAACTTCATCTTCTTTTTATTTATTTAATTTTAAAAATGATTTGTGATGACCTAATAGGTCATGTTTAAATTTAACATCCAGTTCTGTGCTCCGAGACCTTGAATAGCACTATTTAGCATTTTTCGACTTGCGTGCGCAGTCCGTATATTTTTTTAGAAAGGTTTTATGTGAAAACAAATTGATAATAATGTGAAATAGTGCTTTACAACTCACCTAAGTTGACTTCGGTCAACATTTTGAGAAAACAGACCCGGATCATTGTTTTGAAAGTTTCGATAGGTCCGTGTCATAATTTGAGACTTGGGCGTATGCCCGAAATTTAATTTTGAGGTCCCTAGCTTTAGTTATCGCCATTTATTGAAACATTAGAAGTTTGAAAGCTTGAAGATTTCAAAGTTTGACCACAAATTTACTTTTATTGATATCGAGCTCGGATTTCGATTTCGAAAGTTGGAATAGCTCTGTTATGTCGTTTGGGACTTACATGCAAAACTTTAGGTAATTCTGGACTGTTTTGACATGTTTCGGCACGAGTTTAGGAACTAAAATTTTCATAAATTAATTAAGTTCAAATCGAGGTGCGAATTGTAGCTTTGTCATTGTTCGACGTGTTTTGCGATCCCAAGTAGGTTAGTATGATGTTTTTAGGACTTGTTGGTATATATTTGGAAGAGGTTTGAGTTTAGGATGGTTACCGGATCAAAACTTTTGACTTAGAACAAAACTGGAAGCTGCTGCCTACTGATGCAATCGCACCTGCGGAACTTTTCTCACACGTGTGAGCTCGCAAAAGCCAGCTTCGCAAGCACAAATGTGGACAGTGGGCTAGCGAGGCAGCGGTCGCAGGTGCGAGGAAATATTCACAGCTGCGCGACCGAAGATGCAGACGGGGCGTTGCAGAAGCATAAGGTCCGCAGAAGCAAATCCGCAGAAGCGGACTCTTGTCCAAAGGAGCGAAGGAGGTGCATAAGTGGAAGAAAGACGGTAGAAGCGGTTGCGTGGAAGTGGTTAAATTTTCGCAAATGCAAAAACACTGTAAGTGTTAAAAACGAAGGGTTCCGGAGTTCTTTCTTATTTTTGGACTTCAAACAAACGGTTTAGGGCAAGTTGTCAGAGGGATTTCATGGGAATTCTTGATGTAAGCCACTTGTGATCATTGTTAGTCAATAATATTGAATTATTATTTAGTATTTCGACTAGATTATGTGTTTATGAGGTGAAATTCAAGGGTTTGGGCCTAGGGATTTGAAAAATAGGATTTGGAGATTTGAAGGTCGAGTTGATGTCGGCATTTGATAAAATTTATATGGTTGGACTCGTGATTGAATGGGCATTCACATTTTGTAACTTTTGTCGGGTTTCGAGATGTGGGCTCCACCGTTGATATTTGAGTTGAATTTCAGATTTTAATTGGAAAATTTAGAATTTTCATATAGAATTGGTTTCTATAATTTGTGTTGAGTAAATTGAATTGTTTGTGACTATATTCGAGGCATTAATACACAAATTCGCGAGGCAAAAGTTTATTGGAATCTTGAGTTGGCTGCAAATCGATGTAAGTGTCGTGGTTAAACTTGACTTGAGGGAGTAGGACTCGTTTGTCTATTTGCTACGTGATTTAATGTGCCAGTACAATGTATATATGAGGTGACGGGTACTTATGCATTGTAGTTGAGTCAAAGCATGCGGGTGGAATTTGTTCATTGTGAATAGTTGCCTATGTAATTAAGATAGTCATGCTTAAGTTTATTATTGTTTATTTGATCATTATTCATGAAATTATTGCTAATTTAATTATTGTTGAATATTTTGGAAGGAGAAGTCGGTATTCTGGTGTTAAATTGATTGATAAGTATAGATCCGCGCATTTAAAATACTATTCCGAATTTATATTATCATTGTCATGGTGAGGAAGAGTGTAAAAGTACGAAGGGTGATGCTGTGCCATTTTCACATTATTATTCATTGATTTATAAAGTGAGGAAGAGAGTTAAAGCACGAAGGGGGATGTCATGCCACTTAAATTATTTATCCATCATACTGTGGTAAGAAAGAGAGTTAAAGAATGAAGGGTAATGCCATGTCATTCATATTATTTATTTATCATTTCACGGGAAGGATGAGAGTAAAAGCACGAAGGGTGGTGTCGTGCCATTTTAATATTTCAGCTACCTATTTTGTTGTTGGTGAATTATTTGGCTGCTACGTGACACTTCCTTGGGTAAAATTTTTATACCATTTACCTTCACATGTTCCCTCCCAAATTTGTAAAATTTGTTAATTACTGTGTTCAATATTGCTTCGTATACATATATACTTGCACAGGTTATTTACGTATGTGTCTTGTCATAGCCTCGTGACTACTTCGTCAAGGTTAGGCTCGACACTTGCGAAGTACATGGGGTCGGTTGTACTCATACGACACTCTGCACTTCTTGTGTAGATTTTGGAGTTGGTCTCAATGGCGTACTATAAACTTTCTCGGATTCAGCTACTCATAGGAGACTGGAGATATAATTGCGCAACGTCCACAGTTCTGAAGTCCCCTTCTACTTTATCTAAGTTGTGTATTATCTCTCAAACAACTTGAATTTTATCCAGACCTTTATTTGTATTATTTTAGTAGCTCGTGCACTTATGATACCAGATTCGGGGATATATTCGGATGATTCAGTTGTTATGGTCTTCCGCACTTTATTTCAGTAAATGACATCCGTTTAATTTGATTTGTTTAAAAATAGTTAAGATTATTCTAACGTTGTCTTGCCTAGCAAGTGAAATGTTAGGCGCCATCACGGTCCCGAAGGTGGGAATTTTGGGTCGAGACAAGTTGGTATCAGAGCACTAGGTTTCTTAGGTCTCATGAGTCACAAGCAAGCTTAGTAGAGTCTGAAATATATGTACGGATATGTCTGTACTTATCTTCTAGAGGCTATGAAGTTTAGGAACAATAGCACTTCTTTCTTATTCTGTCATGCGATTTTATTCTATCATCGATGATTGAACCATTCTATTCTTGTTCTCTCATAGATGATGAGAACACATACTGCATCTACCGCTGGACAGGAGCCAGAGCCCCCGATGGAAACTATGACTGGGGGTAGAGGCCGAGGCCGAGGTCGCGCCAGAGGCCGAGGTAGAGGCAGAGGTAAAGCTCAGTCTAGAGCTCGAGCAGCAGCACCTGTTGTAGAACCTTAGATGGATTTGGAAGCGGAGGTTCCAGCTCATAGTGTGCCTGTTGAACCAGTTTAGGTCCCGGGAGGATTCATAGCTACTCCAGTGCTTCAGGGCACTCTAGTCCATTTGGTGAGCCTTATGGAGGGTGTGGCCCCGAATGGTACATTTCCAGTGGCACCAGCCGTCTCACAGGCTGGGGGGGGAGCGCAAACTCCCACTACTCCCGCTCTGGAGCAGATGGCTGCCCAGTATCAGGCTTCAGCAGCCCCGCCAGTTGAGGTAATTTAGCTGGTGGTTACGGCACAGGCTGGTGATAGGCCCGCCATGTCTTCTGAGGCTTTATTGAGTTGGACAAGTTTACTAAGCTCTTTCTAGTTCATTTCAGTGGTGCACCTTCTGAAGACCCATAGGATTATCTTGACCGCTGCTATGAGGTGCTGCAGAACATGGGTTTAGTTGAGAGCAATGGGGTGGATGTTACTGTGTTTCGGATGACGGGTTTCGCTAAGAGGTGGTGGAGATATTATATACTGACCACACCAACTGGTTGCCTGCACTTACCTGGGATCAGTTGTCTCAGCGATTCCTAGAGAAGTACCTCCTTATCACACTGAGATAGGAGTACCACAGGCAGTTTGAGTCTCCAACAGGGCAGTATGACTATTACTCAGTATGAGACCCGTTTTGTGGATCCATCCCGCCATGCTACTATCTTGCTCCCTACTGAGATGGAGAGGGGGAGGAAATTCATTGAGGAACTCACTTACCTTATCAGGCTTCCGATGGCCAAGGAGATCGGAAGTGATATTTCCTTTCAGGCGGCTACAAATGTTGCTAGACGGATAGAGATGGTTCTTGCTCAGGAAAGGGGACAGGTGTCTGATAAGACACCTTGTTAGCTTGGCGGGTTCAGCGGTGCCTCGTCTGGGTAGAGGTAAATTTAGTAGAGGCCATCCTCCCAGGCTATTTCAGTCAGTACTCTAGGCATCTTATGGTTCTTTAGGAAGTTGTGGTCCTATTGCGTCTCATCTTGACCAGTTAGCTTACAGTGCACCACCAGCTCCTGTTAGTGCACCTCTGATCTAGAGTCATCAGAGTGGTTATCCGAATCGACATGGCCAGTTCCAGGGTCAGCAATCACAACAGCTGAGGGCTTGTTATACTTGTGGGGACCTTAGGCACGCTGCTATATTTTACCCCACGCCTTAAGATATCATGCATCAGCAGGGTTCTTATGCTATGATTCCAGCACCAGCTGTTCCGCAACCCGCCTAGCCATCTAGGGGCAGGGGTCAACCAGCTAGAGGTGGAGGTCAGGTCGTTAGAGGTGGAGGCCAGCTAGTTAGAGGCCGTCCCAGAGATGTAGCTCCGAGTGGTGGGGCCCAGCCCCGATTTTATGCTTTTCCAGCTAGGCCTGAGGCCGAGTCGTCTGATCTCGTGATCACATGTATTGTTCCAGTTTGCCATAGAGATGCTTCAGTTCTATTTGATTCGAGATCTACTTATTCCTATGTATCCTCCTATTTTGCTTCATATCTGGTTGTGCCTCGTGATTCTCCTAGTGCTTCTGCGTGTGGGTCCACACCGATGGGAGATTCTGTTATGGTAGATCATGTATATCGTTCGTGTGTGGTTACTATTGGGAGTTTTGAGACTAGCGTGGATCTTCTACTTCTTGATATGGTAGATTTTGTTGTCATCTTAGGTATGGATTGGTTGTCACCTTATCATACTATATTGGATTGTCACGCCAAAACGGTGACCTTAGCCATGCAGGGTTGCCTCAATTAGAATGGACAGGGATTCCTGGCCATTCTACCAATAGGGTTATCTCTTATGTATAGGCTCGACGTATGGTCGAGAAGTCCTGTCTAGCTTATTTGGCTCATATTTGCAATTCTAGTGCGGATGTTCCTTCCATGAACTCAGTACGAGTTGTCCGTGAATTTCCATAGGTATTTCCTACAGATTTGTTGGGGATGCCACCCAACAGGGACATTGACTTCTGTATTGATTTAGCTCCGGGTTCTCAACCCATTTCTATTCCCCCATACCATATGGCCCCGCCGGATTTGAAAGAATTAAAGGAACAGTTACAAATTTGCTTGACAAGGGCTTTATTTTATGACTTATTTGATCAACTTTAGAGTGCCAAGGTGTTTTCAAAGATCGATGTGAGGTTTGGTTACCATCATTTGAAGATTAGGACATCCGATGTCCCAAAGACAACTTTTCGAACTCGGTATGGGCATTACGAATTCCTAGTGATGTCATTTGGGCTGACAAATGCCCCAACAGTATTTATGGATTTGATGAACCGGGTATTCAAGCCCTATTTGGATTCTTTTGTGGTTGTATTCATTGATGATATATTGATTTACTCCAGCGGTCGAGAGGAGCATGGGTAGTATCTTCGGATTGTGCTTCATACTTTGAAGAATAATCAGTTATATGCCAAATTTTCAAAATGCGAATTTTGGTTAGACTCAGTTGCCTTTTTGGGGCTTGTTGTATCGGCAGAAGGCATAAAAGTGGATCCTATGAAGATTGAGGCAATTCAGAATTGTCCTAGACCTAGTTCAGCTACATAGATCCGGAGTTTCCTAGGTTTGGAAGGTTATTATCGCCTGTTTGTGGAGGGGTTTTCATCCATAGCATCCCCATTGACCAAATTGACACAAAAGTTTGCCCTATTCAGATGGTCAGACGAGTGTGAGTTGAGCTTTCAGAAGCTCAAGACTTCTTTGACTACAGCGTCAGTGTTGGTATTACCCACAGGTTCAGGATCTTATACGGTATATTGTGATGCATCTCACATTGGGTTTGGTGCAGTATTAATGCAAGATGGCAGGGTAATAGCATATGAGCCGCGGCAATTGAATGTTCATGAGAAGAATTGCCCAGTTCATGACTTACAATTGGCAGCCATTGTTCATGCATTGAATATTTGGAGGCAGTACCTTTATGGTGTCTCGTGTGAGGTATTCACTGATCATCATAGTCTATAGTACCTGTTCAAATAAAAAGATCTCAATTTGAGGCAGAAAAGATGGTTGGAGCTGTTGAAAGACTATGATATCACCATTTTGTATCACCCCGGAAAGGCCAATGTGGTGGCCGATGCTTTGAGTGGAAAGGTTGTGAGAATGGGCAACCTTGCGTATATTCCGATTGGTGAGAGGCCGCTAGCTGCAGATGTTCATACTTTGGCCAATCAGTTCGTGAGGTTAGATGTTTCAGAGCCCAGTCGAGTTCTAGCTTGCACAGTCACTCTGTCTTCCTTGTATGAGCGCATCAGAGAACGACAATATGATGATCCTTATTTGCTTGTCCTTAAGGACACGGTGCAGCACGCTGGTACCAAGCACGTTGCTGTAGGGGAAGATGGAGTTCTGCGGATGCAGGGTTGTATTTGTGATCCTAATATGGATGGGCTTCGTGAATTAATTCTTGAGGAGGCCAACAGTTCCCGATATTCTATTCATCCGGGTGCCGCTAGAATGTATCAAGATTTGCGGCACCATTATAGGTGGAGGAGAATGAAGAAGGATATAGTTGCATATATAGATCGGTGTTTAAATTGTCAGCAAGTCAAGTACGAGCATCATAGACCTGGTGGTTTGCTTCAGAAGTAAGACATTTTTGAGTGGAAGTGGAAGCGTATCACTATGGATTTTTGTTGTTGTGCTTTCACGGACTTAGAGAAAGTTTGACGCAGTATAGGTCATTATGGACAAGTTTACCAAGTCATCACATTTTATTCCAGTAGCAGTTACCTATTCTTCAGAGCGGTTAGATGAGATTTACATCTGCGAGATTGTCCGCCTTCATGGTGTGCCCGTGTCTATCATTTCTGATCGAGGTACGTAGTTCACCTCACACTTCTGTAGGGCTGTACAGCGTGAGTTAGGCACACAGGTTGAGTTAAGTACAACATTTCATCCTCAAACGGACGGACGGACGGACAATCCGAGCGCACTATTCAAATATTGGAAAATATGGTGTGCGCTTGTGTTATGGATTTCAGAGGTCCTTGGGATTGATTCTTACCGTTTGCAGAGTTTGCCTATAATAATAGCTACCAATCGAGCATTCATATGGCTCCATATGAAGCATTATACGAGAGGCGATGTCGTTCTCCAGTTGGTTGGTTTGAACAAGGAGAGGCTCGGTTGTTGGGTACCAATTTGGTACAGGAAGTCTTGGATAAGGTCAAGATTATTCAGGATCAACTTGGCACAGCTCAGTCTAGGCAAAAGAGTCATGTTAACCGTAAAGTTTGTTATGTTGCATTCATGGTTGGAGAAAGAGTATTGCTCTGGGTTTCACCTATGAAGGGTGTAATGAGGTTCAGAAAGAAGGGAAAGTTGAGCTCTATGTATATCAGACCCTTTGAAATTCTTGAAATGGTGGGGGAAGTCGCCTACAGGATTGCACTACCACCTAGTTTATCAGCAGTTCATCCGGTGTTCTATGTGTCTATTCTCCGGAAATATCATAGTGATCCGTCCCATGTGTTAGATTTCACCTTAGTCCAATTGGACAAGGATTTGACTTATGAGGAGAAGCTGGTAGCTATTCTAGCCCGGCAGGTTCGATAGCTGAGTTCTAAGAGTTATCCATAAGTTCGAGTACAATGGAGAGGTCAGTCGGTTGAAGCGTCTACCTGGGAGTCCGAGTCGGACATGCGGAGTAGATATCCACACCTTTAAACCAACCCATGTATTTTTTCTAATTCCGTTCGAGGACGAATGTTTGTTTTAGAGATGGAGAATGTGATGACCTGATAGGTCATCTTTAAATTTAACATCTAATTATGTGCTCCGAGACCTCGAATAGCAGGATTTAGCATTCTTCGACTTGCGTACGCAGTCCATATATTTTTTCAAAAAGCTTTTATGTGAAAAGAAATTGATAACAATGTGCAATAATGCTTTAAAACTCACATGAGTTGACTTTGGTCAATATTTTGAGCACACGGACCTGGATCAGTATTTTGACAATTCCGGTAGGTCCGTAGGCTTGGGCGTATGCCCGAAATTTCATTTGGAGGTCCCTATCTTGAGTTAACACCATTTATTGAAAAAGTAGAAGTTTGAAAGCTTAATGATTTTAAAATTTGACCATAAATTGATTTTTACTGATATCGGGCTCAGATTTTGATTCCGAAAGTAGGAATAGCTCCATTGTATTATTTGGGATTTACATGCAAAAATTTAGGTAATTCCGGACTGTTTTGACATGTTTCGGTGTAAGTTTTAGAATTGAACTTTTCATAAATTCATTAAGTTCGAATTGAGGTGCGAATTATAATTTTGACACTGTTTGACGTGATTTAAGACCCCATATAGGTCCGTATGATGTCTTAGAACTTGTTCGTATATTTTGTAGAGGTCCCGGGGGCCTCAGGTGAGTTTCGGATGGTTAACGGATCAAAAATTTGGACTTAGAACAAAGCTGGAAGTTGTTGCTTACTGATGCAATTGCACCTGTAGAACGTTTCTCGCAGGTGCGAGCTCGCAGAAATGAGCTTGGCAAGCGCAGATGCGGGCAGTGGGTGGGACAGATAATGGTCGCAGGTGTGAGGGAATTTTTGCACCTACGAGACCACAGATGCGGACGAGACGTCGCAGAAGCGTAAGGTCCGCAGAAGCGAACCCTTGTCCGAAGGAGCGAAGGAGGAGCAGAAGCGGTTGCGTAGAAGTAGTTGCGCAGAAGCGGTTAAAATTTTGCAAATTCGAAAACAATGGCAGAGGTAAGTCACTTGTGATAATTGTTAGTCAATAATATTGAATTATCATTTAGTATTTCGACTAGATTACGTGTTTTTGAGGTGAAATTCAAGGATTTGGGCCTAGGGATTTGAAAATACAATTTGGGTATTTGAAGGTCGAGTTGATGTCGAAATTTGATAGAGTTTGTATGGTTGGACTCGTGGTTGAATGGGAGTTCATATTTTGTAACTTTTTTCGGGTTTCGAGACATGGGCCCCGCCGTTGAATTTTCAGATGTATTTCAGATTTTAATTGGAAAATTTAGAATTTTCATATACATTTGATTTCTATAATTTGTGTTGAGTATATTGAATTGTTTGTGACTAGATTCAAGGCATTTAGACACTAATTCGCGGGGTAAAAGTTTATTGGAATCTTCAGTTGGCTGCAAAGCAAGGTAAGTATCACGGTTAACCTTGATTTGAGGGAGTAGGACTCGTTTGTCTATTTGCTACGTGATTTAATGTGCGGGTACAACGTATATGTGAGGTGACGAGTACTTATGCATTGTGGTTGAGTCAAAGCATGCGGGTGGAATTTGTTCATTGTGAATAATTACCTATTTAATTAAGATATTCCTGCTTAAGTTTATTATTGTTTATTTGATAATTATTCATGAAATTATTGCTAATTTAATTATTGTTGAATATTTCGGAAGGAGAGGTCGGTATTCAGGTGTTAAATTGATTGATAAGTATAGATCCCTGTATTTAAAATACTCTTCCGAATTTATATTATCATTATCATAGTGAGGAAGACTGTAATAGCACGAAAGGTGATGCCGTGTCATTTTCACATTATTATTTATTGATTTATAAAATGAGGAAGAGTTAAAGTATGAAGGGTGATGCCGTGCCATTTAAATTATTTATGATGTCGTGCCATTCATATTATTTATTTATCATTTCATGGGAAGGATGAGAGTAAAAGCACGAAGGGTGGTGCCGTGCGATTTTTATATTTCAGCTATATATTGTGTTGTTGGTGAATTATTTGGCTGCTACGTGACACTTCTATCGCTGAAATGTTTATAATATTTTCCTTCACATGTTCCCTCCTAAATTTTTAAAATGTTTTAATTACTATGTTCAATATTGCTTCGTATATGTATATACGTGCACATGTTGTTTAGGTATGTGTCTTGTCATAGCCTCGCCACTACTTCGTCGAGGTTAGGCTCGACACTTGCGGAGTACATGGGGTCGGTTGTACTCATACTACACTCTACACTTCTTGTGCGAATTTTGGAGTTGGTCCCAGCGGCGTACTATAGACTTGCTCGGATTCAGCTACCCAGAGGAGACTTGAGGTATAATTGCACAGTGTCCGCAGTTCTGAAGTCCTCTTCTACTTTATCTCAGCCGTGTATTATCTTTTAAATAACTTAAATTTTATTCAGACCTTTATTTGTATTATTCTAGTAGCTCGTGCACTTGTGACACCAGATTCAGGGATGTATTCAGATAATTCGGTTGTTATGGTCTTCCACACTTTATTTCAGTAATTGACATCCGTTTAATTTGATTTGTTGAAAAATAGTTAAGATTATTCTAGCGTTGGCTTGCCTAGCAAGTGAAATGTTAGGCGCCAACACGGTCCCGAAGGATGAAATTTCGGGCCGTGACATGATTCGATCGAACCCGATGTAGGTTGCCTACTTAACATGTCCCACATGAATCAGACCAAGCGTAGTTCTAGAAAAGTGATGGACAAAATAAACTAAAAAGCAAAAATCTTTTTGGATTTTTCATTTATAACTTTTATTTTTATTTTCAAATACAAATGGGAAGTAACAAAAGACTTGACATACTCAGCTAGAGTATGAAAGACTATGACACCACCTAAAAGACTCAGTACTACTAGACAAGACAAGAAAGTAAAAGAAAACATGAAAACATGCTCAAAAATATAAAAAGTCTCCTCAAACCGCTCCTGAAGGCAATGGTCCTGGCTGGGATGGTCCTGGAGCGTCTGTCATGCTCCCGTAAATGGATCAATACCTGAAAAAATAAAGTTAGTGACTCAAGACCCTATATGAGGCCATAACACTTCCTACTAGACACATGCAAGACACGAATGAGGTTGTTGTTTGAAAAATGGCCTACGTGGCCAAAAGTGACTAGAAGCGAAAACTCAATAAGGGTGACCTTTAATGTATGAAAACACCTCACGAAGGCCTATATGGCCTTACACTTCAAGGGATCATAATCCCCAGAATTACTTTGCAAATATGACCCCCATTGTAGAAATAGCCTATGTGGTCAGAAATGGTTGGGCATGCAAATTCAACAGGAATGGACCTCAAACTAAGAGGACACCTTGTGGTGGACTTAGGACTCTAAGGCATGATTTAACAAGCTACTTTTGCAAAAATATCCCTATTTTGCAAAGACGATCGATATGGAGAAATGTGGCTAGACATGCAAGACTTGACTATGACCCCCGAAGCCAAGAACTTGAGACTCACTCGAAAGACCGGACCCTATTTGGGTTGCCTACGTATCCCGTCTCGAAAGACGAGAATTAGGTATGCGTAGTTGGGTAGGAATGGATATGGGAGACCTTTGCAAAATGCAACTATGTTGCAAAGACGGCCGATGTGGCCAGATATGGCTAGACATGCAAGATTTGGCTACGACCCTCGAAGCCAAAAACTTGAGACTCACTCGGAAGACCGGACCCTATTTGGGTTGCCT
Source organism: Nicotiana otophora (assembly GCA_000715115.1). NCBI lineage: Eukaryota > Viridiplantae > Streptophyta > Magnoliopsida > Solanales > Solanaceae > Nicotiana > Nicotiana otophora. The sequence goes on from AWOL01S0000728.1 coordinate 77,045, forward strand.
ATGTATCCCGCCCCGAAAGATGAGAATTAGGTATGCGTAGTTAAGGAGGATTGGATATGGAGAAAGCTTTGTAAAGTGCAACTAATTTGGGAAAAACTATTTTTTATCTTTTTGAAAAATGATAACAAGAAAGTGTAAAATCTCTTTTTTTTCTTTTTGTTTTTAATATTTTTAGAAAACTGGGCAAAAAAACTAAAAGTAATAAAACCCTCAATATTCTCTCTTACTTCGTTTTTTCACCCTTTTTTCCCAAATATCAGTCTGTCAAATGACCTTTTTACCCTAAAAAATATAAAATTTAGCACATAGGATGATTGAATGTTATTTTGGTCCATTGAGACCATCTGACATAATTTAGACAGGCTTCCTACAAAGTAACACGGTACCTAGGACCGAGCCCTGCCAGGTAATAATGATATGATGCACATAGTCGTGATCTAAAGGCTAACCTACGTTTGGGGTTCACTAACAAGGAAATTCGGGGGGAGCGTATGGTCGATGGTGGCTGCTCAGCTTTCCACCCACTCCATACTTCTGACGCCCCCTCCTAAAATAGGGGTGACTCAACAAAGAGTTCGTGTACGTAATGTGTACTACGAGACTTGTTACAGAAAGAACTGACCTAGAGTTATGCAAATGATGACAGTTATAAAGCAGTAACACATAAAGGAAAACAGTAAATATATAAATAACTAGAAAATAAAATAAAAATAAATAAGACACAAACAAAGAAAATAAAGAACATAAAAATCTCGACCAAATATTATAAAAAGCCAACAAGATAAAGTACCATCTCGAACCAGCAATTCCCCAGCAGAGTCGCTAAAGCTGTCACACCCCTTTTTTTCTTAACCCTCTTTAAAAAAGATAAAAAGCTTTTTAAGCTCAAAAAGGTTTCCAATCTAAAAGTGACAAAAAATTATTTAAAAGAGATTTTCTCAGAGTCGCCACTTGACATGAAACTCGGTATGTCAAGTCACTGTTTAAAAGCAATTTTCCCTTTAAAATATTTTTGACTCTAAAATATAGTCTGCACCAGAAATCCAAGTAAGGGGGTTCATTTGACTCGGATAGAAGGTGTTAGGTACTCCCCAAGTCCCATAACTAGTACGGTTACATACTTGATCAGATTGGCTTTTAAGAATATTTCGATTGAGGTAGAGACACACAAAAGTAAAAATAAACACAAAAGTCGCTCGAGGTCGTCCCCACATAATAAAAACAAATAAGAGAAAAGCAAAGAAAGTACTAAAAGAAAATATACTAAAAATTATAATCTATCCTACACTGCTTCCTTCATGATGCTAGTCACGGCCTCCAAATACAAGCACTACAAGGTATTCCTCGAATAAATAATAAACTAAAGACAGATTATAAGTATGATAAGAGCTGTGTTAAAATCCCAATTGTGCCATGTTAGCCCATTGATGCCATCTCTTAATTCTAAAACCCCAAACAAGACAAAGTACCATGTCACCGAAGTAATAGTGTTTCACAATTCATCATCTATTTTTAAAACAAACGATACAATCCGCTACAATTCATAGGAGAAAAAAGTGATTAATTCTTCATGACTCATATTCATTACACTAGAGTTAAAATAGAGATACGTTTCATGGAAAATCCAATTACACTAGCCAACGATTCCATTAACATGTTATTTTCACATAGTAAACAATTTCTAAAGGCTAAAGTCATGTACGACCACCTAAACCTGTCCCGATTTTCCTCTGAAACAATTTATCTAAGGTATGTTCCGATTGAACACTTCATGTAACACAGATTTGTTCCAAATAAATACTTTTCTATGGCATGGCACATTAAGTGTAATGCAACTATGTTGGGCGCGTAAAGGGATAAAAATTTGCTAACTGCTGACTCCCCCAACGTTAAAATGTTAACACCAACTAGCCCAAATTCATTGCCAAATTAAATTAGAACCCTCATTTCTCCATCTGAGACCGTTTCTCTCTTTTTCATCTCTTTCTTCCTTTGTTCTTTACTCTTCTTCCTTTGTTCTGTACTCTTCTTCCTTTTTTCTGTACATCTTGTTTCATTTTCTTGTTTCTTATCTCATATCTGAATCTTCTCTATCTCGTTTTCTTTTTTTTTCTTTCTATTGAAAATCATTCAAATGTCGCAAAATTTAGTGTACAAAGAGAACCCTGATTTATGTTGTTGCGGTGATTTTGCTAGGTTGAAGACCATGACTACTCTATCAAACCCAGGTCGCCGATTTTATGGTTGTAGAATTTCAAGAGTGAGTAACTAATTTTATTGATTATGAAATATTTCGCCTTTTGTTTCTTATTAATCAGTAATGTGAATGCATTTGTTGTTAGGAAAATGGTGGATGTAATTATTTTAGATGGTTTGATGGTCCATCGGAGAGGGAGCACCTACCATGTCGGGCGATGTTGCGTTTAATGAGTGATCGACTAAGAGTGAAAGTAAAAGAACTTGAAGAAGAAATGGATAAATTAAAACGAAAATTAAAGTATGCTAAAGTGCAAATGGAGTATCTAGCAGTGAATTGCAAGGAGGCTGAACAACAGAGGGATTGGGCAAGATCCAAATTCAAGAGGCTTATGTGTTTTTGTATTTTCATATGTATAGTCTGGATTATGGTCATGTAGTTCCGTATAGTTTTATGCATGACTAAACTCGTAGTGGACTGGATAATGGTCGTATGTATTATAGTAGTAGAACAAGTGTTTAGTTATTAGGTTGTTGCTTTTTTATTGAAACTTTGTATTGGTTTACCTTATTGAATCATCCTTATTTTCTCCCAGAAATTTATGGAGTTTTGAAGGCTGCTACATTTTTGCAAGAATTTGTGATACACCAAGAATCTTTTAGCTCATCTTAAAGTCAATTTCCTTGTTTAGAATGAACTCTCCCTACATTGCACCTCTTATATTCTTCAGCTAATAAATAGAATCTCATACCCCAATAAGGATTACTATTAAACTACTCTCAGTTGAGCTCAAATGTACCGCTGCAACTCCAACAAAATGGTAACAAAAGCACAATTGCTTCATAAGTTTGGCAACATCAATACATCAACAAAAATACCTAAATTAAAATCAGTCCTAGACATCAATATTATTCCATATTACATAGACATAAAACTAAAACAGTTCACTCTTAGAACTACCTCTTAGTTATTGATTATGAAGTATTCACTTTATTCCTTTTGTTGGCCATCATTTGTTGCAATTGTGAAGTGGTGACTGCATCTTTTCCCTTCGATTTCAGGCCCCGGGGAACAAAACCAATATCAATACTGGTTGGTGAGTCACTCTTCACATTTGAGAATCTTTGTAGAACTCTCTCACTTGAGGTACCAGGCTGAAATAAAAACAAGGCAAAAAAATTATTAATTGTAGACCAAATATAGTAACTATTTGTTCAATATGAAGGAAAAAAAGAAGTAGTGAACATACATTAAACACTTGGTTTCCAGTTTGAGGGTCAGAGTATACATCAAACCCGGTAGTTCTAGGCCTTTTGTTTCCTCCAGTTGCAGCAACAACTTCAGCCAAATTAGAACCCTTAGTCTAACTAGATGAAGCTTCTCTTGGACTTACAAATGGGGTTCCTCCTCCATTACCTCTTCTGCTTCCACCTCCTCTGCCTTTCCCAACAACCCCTACTTTGGTTAACTCTTCTAACAGTTGTATTGTCTTCACAAAAAAGAGCTTGGTTGGGTTGATTGGCTAGGTTGGGCATTTGATTCTCTAGGCTATGAAGAATCCCCCAGTCCAGACTATAACACATAACAGAACATGCAAGACACAAAAAAATAATAGTGAGAAATATAAATAAATGTAGATAGAATGTATAAACTTACTCCTTGAACTTTCTGGCAATAAGCTTAGAAGTGAAAAGCTTATTTTTATTAGTAGGAATGCATTTATGTACAAGATGATATTTAATGACTCTACAATCACCAGAGTCTCTATCCAAAGAAGCAGCGAACAACCATTTACATGTATTTGTTTTACACCTAACCCTTACTCTATGAGGCTCATTAGGTCTTAGTTTAATTTGCCTCCTATACTCAACGGCATAATCTACTGCAGCCTTTCTAAATTGTGTTACATTCTCAAATATCATACCAAGCTCAAATACATCCACCTCACAAGCTTCATCATATCTTACGTTTTTACTTCTCCTCCTAGAGAGTAAATCTACTCCTATAACAACTTTTACATCTAGCTCATCCCTGCTATCATCACTCTAACGTTCAGAGCTACTGATATAGTGTTCATCTCCCCCCAATTTTCCAGCATATTTGTCAGCCTTTTCTACCCCAATATCCTCAAACCCCCTATCTATACCACCAGCCTCTCCAATAGGTATCTCTTCTGTAACATAAGCGTTTTCTTCTATTTCTTGTTTCTTTTGTCTTGTCTAAGAGTTCTCAACTCCTCATCTACATTCGAGTCATCCTCTTCAGGTATATCTTCTAGATATGAATCACTGCTCTCCATCTCTGAAATATGACTTTCTATATCTAACAGACCAGTGCAATCACCTCCCAAACTTTGAACTACCTCTTCTACAACATCTTCTTGTAGGTTAAATGCCTCACCATCTCTGTTATTTAATAACAAAGTCTCATTCTCTCCAGTAGGTCCCACCCATCTACAATTAAAGCATGGTCAACAACATGTTTAACCCATATTTCAGAGTTGTCTCCATGCTTTAAGTCTTTTATCAGGTCTAATAGGTGTAGGTCCGACTCCAACAAGTGAAATTATTTGGTCTCACTATTCTGATAATAAAAGCTCTCGACAATCACATATCCTATTTCTTTAGTATAAAATTTCAGTTCCGTAATGGAAAAGTGGTCCTTGTCCATATACATACATGCTAGTTCACTCTCACCAACATAAGTGGGGACAAGAATCTCGAAAAAGTAGCCCCCATGGTGCATTTTTGTGAATATAATTTCCTCCGACATTTGAATCAAAGATGAATAAAATCGAAAAGAGAGATTAGAGATAGTGACAGAACGTGGCTCGAACGGAATTACGGAATATTCTCAAATCCTAATCCCTAAATCATGAAAGTAAAAACCCTAGATTTTTAGACATAGAATCATTATTTTTAATCAACGAGGGAAATTGATACTTACAGTAAGTATCTTCTACATAAGAATCGAGGAATCACCAAAGGTTTTCTTCGATTTGCCTTCCAATTTGCTAGAAAAAGAAAAAGGAGAAAACAGGCGTTAAGTGAAATTACAGATATACGAGCGTTAAGGAGAAATAAACACTAGAGCTTTTTTGCCTTGTTTTTATCGAATATACTTTCATGTTTTTAAAATTAAAATGCCACAGTGGAAAAAGTAATACGACTTTTACATTTTGATTTGCTGTTAATACACGTCAGCGGCGTTTAGTTACAGGCGATGAGCCTCTAGCATAGAAAGAAAACAAAAGTGTTTGTTTCGAACAAATCTGTGTTACATAAAGTGTTCAATCGGAACATACCTTAGATAACTTATCTCAGAGAAAAATCGGGACAAGTTTAGGTGGTCGTATATGATTTTGCCATTACCAAATCATTGACATGCCATTTTCACAAAATAGATTAACCTTTTATTCAAACAAGATTCAATTTCAAACTTAATGTCTCCAACATAATTGGCATGAACTTAAATAATCATAATGTTCCAAGTTTAATCACAGTTCATTCAAAACTCAAGATTAATATCACATGGATTAACTTTCTTTTGTCAATTTGATCATATAAAATTTAAAACCAATAGCACTGCCTCATTAATATTTTATAGCAAGAGACATTTGAGGCAAACTAGGAATATCACTCATGAGTTCCAACAGAACATGAAACTGAAATAATCCAAACAAACCTAATAGTTTAATTAAGATTCATGCTGAAAAAAGACAAGGAAGATCAGTACAGAAAACATCAAGCAAACCATGAAGCCAAACAATGAACTTTATATTTCATTCAGAATTAACAACCTCAACTGAATTCATTTCATGTTCATCCCCTTTTTTAACAAACTTAACCGAGTTTTAAACCTTGAAACTCATTTCAAACCAAAGCTCTTATCATATTTATAATCAGACCAAACAGTAAGATAAGGATAAGGGAAATGGACCTGAAATCGCTTTCCGATATATTCAAATTTTCGGTGATTACAGCGCGATGAGAACTCGAACTAGAAATTGCAAACAACAGCAGCAAGAATGAGGTAAGAACTGCGAGCTCGAACAACGGACGGCAACTCAAACCAGCTTCAAACCTCAACTAACATCCATTATTTTTCTTGAACAAAAATGTAAAAGAAGAACCAAAAAACTTTTTGTATTTTTCGATTATCAAATGAAAACAGAACTGTTTTTTCTTTTCTTTTTTCCTTTTATAATATATGAATCAACTCTAGCAAAATATCTGCGATGACCCAAAAATATTATCTTTAATTTAAACATTCATTTCTGCGTTTTATGAAGATGTTGGGAGCTTACTTGCTATGGGTTACGTATCACCTGAATAGTTGATGTTAATGTCATTCCTTTTCTAGAAATATATCTCTTTTGAGGCCACTATTAGTATTGTTTCATGTTATGTTATGTTAATTGGACTATGTATGTATTTCTAGGATTAGTTTCTAGGATTCTCTGGCAGGTGGATAGGACCAGTTACAAAGGAAACTCTGGCGAAAGTTTTGAAAATTTTGGGAGTTAGTAAAATTCGGGAAATTGAAATCTACGAAAGAAGAGATAAGTTATGTTATGTGTTTGGGGCGGACTCTACTTATCATTCGAGGACTATTAACATGACGGATACCTATTGGATATGATAATAAGTGTAAACGGGCATATTATAAGTGATATGGGGTCTAAGAAAAGTCCTAAGTCTAAGCCAAGTTGGAAAATTTCATAATAGACTAAGTTCCAAATAAGTACGCACAAGACCAAACTTTGGACGAGCATATATATATATATATATATATATATATATATATATATA
>AWOL01S0000728.1:84935-105841 GCA_000715115.1 Nicotiana otophora
TATATATATATATATATAAGGATTTATGTGATGGACAACCTCTAACATGAAAGATCTTCGAGCTAGTTTCTAACGCTTCAAACCTTTCATCATTTGGATACTCCTACAAGAAGTTATGATAAGATTACCAAACGCTAGTAGGATTTGTACTACCGCGCCGCCCCACGCGCCGCGCCTGTGGGAAATTTTAGAATGCTCCAAAATTTTATTTCCAGATACTTTTTGCACAACCGCCCTACGGCGCCCCACGCGCCGCGGCTGTACAAAAATGGTATTTTATGACCCGAACTCTATTTCATTTAAGTCGATTGGGGTTCATTTTTGGGGAAATTTCTGGTGTTTTAGAGAGAATGGAGAGCGATTCCTAGATAGAGGAAAGGGGAGAACTAAAGATTTCACTACTTTTCCTTGAATCAAACCTTGAAATCGCATCAAAGGGTTGCTAAGGCTTCAAAGATATAAGAATTTCTTTTTCCAATTCTTCAATTTCGCAATCCAACTAGAAATGGGTAATTAGTAAGATGATTCTTGGATGTGAGAGTATTAGTTATACATGTTTGTACCAATAAGGTTTGTGGGAAGATTGTTGAGATCAAATGGGTAAATATTGGGTTGAAACTGGTAGAAATCTTCAAAGTTTTTAATTGAGGATTTGAAAGGCAATCCGATGTCGGAATTTAGTAAACATTGTATGGTTGGACTCATGGTTGAATGAGCATTCGCATTTTGTAACTTTTGTCGGGTTCAGAGACATGGGCCCCACGAGCGATTTTTGGGTTAACTTTTAGATTATGTTAGAAAATTTGTATTTTCATATGGAATTCATTCCTATAATTTGTATTGATTGAATCGAATTAATTAAGATTAGATTCGAGTCGATCAGAGTCGGAAACTCAAGGAAAAAGCATATTACTTGACTGATTAAGCGTGGTTTGAGGTAAGTGACTTATCTAACCTTGTGTGAGGAAAATTTACCTTAGGAATGGTATTGAGGCAACGTGGTAAAAATGGTGAAATATTAGTTTTGCAGAATTATTTATTCCCGAATATTTTTGTGAGATTTTGTACTCATTGTTATTGAGCCGTGAGCTCCCTATTGTGGAAATATATTGATGCTGTTGATTTATTTTGGCAAATTGAAATATTTGAGCACTTAAGGTGCAGATTGTGATATATTGTGATATTGATACACATGCAGTGGTATAAGGTATGGGTGTTGAAATGCATGTGATGAGATAAGGGTGGCTTGATACGTGTGGCTAGTAGGGGAACTAATAGAAGTCATGCGGTGTGATAAGGGTGGCTAAAACGCGGGATGCTATTTCGGAAACAAAATATTTTCTTTAAAATTCAATGTGAAAGCTCCCGTGGTGATATAAGGAAATGAGATATTATGAATTTATGTATTATTTGGGACTACGAAGCGGTACCTCGGGAGTGCCCTTGTGGATATTTATTTATGGCTGCATTTGCCTTTGATTATTATCGTGATATTTCTTAAAGTTGTAAATTTATGTTTTCTTTCCACGAGGTATTATTTGCCCTTATTCTATGTAGTTTAATGGTGACATACTACTTATTTGATTCATTTCCATTGTCATTTATTGTTATTATATTATTAAATATTTTACCATGTCTTTTATTATTCCAGCAGGGCCTGACCTGACCTCGTCACTACTCTACCGAGTAGGCTTGGCACTTACTGGTACCACTGTGGTGTACTCATACTACGCTTCTACACATCTTTTTGTACAGATCCAGGTACTTCCTACCAACCCAGATATCAGTGAGCTACCTGTGTACGGAGACTTCGAGGTATATCTTCTAGCGTCCGCAGACTTCGGAGTCCTATTCTATCATTTTTATGTTGTTTCCTTATTTTTCTTTAGACTCTGATATATATAGACATTGAGAATAAATTCTTAAAAGCTTGTGAATTATTCCTACCGGGTTTTGGGAAGTTGTAATTATGTGAATTACAGATTTAGTTATTTCAGATTTCTATTATTATTCCGTATTGATAGGCTTACCTAGTCTTAGAGACTAGGTGCCATCACGACATCCTACGGAGGGAATTTGGGGTCGTGACAAGTTGGTATCAGAGCTCTAGGTTCATAGGTGTTATGAGTCACAAGCAGGTTTAGTAAAGTTTTGCGGATTTGTACGGAGACGTCTGTACTTATCTTCGGGAGGCTATGAAATTGTTAGGAAAATATTCACTTCTTTGATTCCTTATCGTGCGCATTTGTTGACTTCAAAATTTTAAACCATTGTCTTTCCATTATCTCAAAGATGGTGAGGACACGCACAACTGGATTCGATGATCAGACACCCATGCCCCCTGTTGGAGCCGGCAGAGGCCGGGGCCGGGGTAGAGGCCGAGGACGACCACTTGGTGCAGCCAGAGAACCTGCACGAGATGCTGCAACAGAACAACCAGTAGCTCCAGTTGGAGAACAGGCACCTGAGACGCCTGTTACTACCCTTGCACTTGAGGAGACTCTTGCCCAGTTCTTGAGCATGTTTGGCACTCTAGCTCAGGCAAGGTTGATTCCATTTGCTCCTGCCACATCGCAGGCTGAGGGAGGAGCATAGGCTCCCGCTGCCCGAACCCTAGAGCCATGGGCCCAAGTTGATCATGCCCCAAAGGTTAAATCAGTATAGCCAGTTATCCCAGTTCGGCCCGAGGTTAGGGCAGTAGTTTCAGAGGGGGAGCAGCTCAGGCTCGAGAGGTACAAGAAGTACCACTCCCCCACATTCAGCGGTTTAGCTTCAGAGGATTCTCAGGGCTTTCTTGAGAAATGTCACCATATCCTTCGTACTATGGGTATTGTGGATTCCAGTGGGGTTTCTTTTACGACATTCCAGCTTAGAAGAGCGGCCTACCAGTGGTGGCAGGCATACTAGTTGGATAGTCCGGCTGAGGCAGCTTCACTCACTTGGACTCAATTTTCAGATATGTTCTTGAGGGAGTATGTTCCTCAGAGTCTTAGAGATGCATGGCGCGCAGAGTTTGAGCAGTTGCGCCAGGGTTCTATGACCGTGTCAGAATATGCGGTCTGATACAGTGATTTGGCTAGGCATGCCTACTATTCGAGAGTGGGTTCGTCAATTTATTAAGGGGCTCCACCCTAGTATCAGATTCAGTATGGCCCGAGAACTAGAGATGGATATCACATACCAACAGGTGGTGTCAATTGGTAGGAGATTGGAGGGTATGCGAACTCGAGAGAGAGAAGAGAGGGAAGCTAAGACACCTCGAGATTCAGGAACATATAACAGTTCTCGTGCCCTAGCTGCAGCCTGTCATAGTAGAGGCTATGTGAGCCATCTTATTCATTCAGCACTTTCAGCTTCCAGTGATATTCCATCTACTCCCATACCTCAGGTTCCATATTATGCACCGCCAGTGTCTACTGTATCTCCTATACAGGGTGGTTTCAGCCGGTAGTCCAATCGATTCGGCCTGAGCTAGTCCCAGAAACCACATCCTCCGAGGGTTTGTTTTAAGTGTGGTGACACTCGTCATATCATGAGGGATTTCCCCAGACTTAGGAGGGGTGCACCTCCACAGATTTATCAGGCCCCACCTATTCCACAGGGCCCTCAGGCATCTTAGGCCATGATCATTGCACTAGTTGCTACTCCACCTGCACAGCCAGTTAGAGGTGGAGGTCGGACAGGTAGAGGTCGCCCTAGAGGGGGAGGCCAGACCAGATATTATGCCCTTCCTGCTAGGACGGAGGTAGTAGCATATGATTCTGTAATCACATGTATTATTCCGGTCTATCATAGAGATGCATCAGTCTTATTTGTTCCAGGCTCCACTTATTCTTGTGTGTCATCTTATTTTGCTTCGTATTTGGGCATATCCCGTGATTCCTTGAATTTTTCTGTTTATGTATCTACACCCGTGGGTGAAGCTATTATTGTTGACCGCGGGTATCGGTCGTGTTTGATTTCTATCAGTGGTTTTGAGACCAGAGCTGATTTATTATTGCTCAGTATGGTGGATTTCGATATTATTTTGCGCATGGACTGGTTGTCGCCCTATCACGATATCCTTGATTGTTACGCCAAGACGGTGACGTTGGCTATGCCGGGTCTACCTCGATTATAGTGGAGAGGTACCTTGGATTATGTTCCTAGCAGGGTTGTTTCATTTCTTAATGCTCAACGAATAATTGAGAAGGGGTGTGATATGTATCTGGCCTATGTGAGAGATGTTAGTGTTGATACTCCTACCGTGGAGTCAGTTCCTATAGTAAAGGATTTTCCTGATGTATTTCCAGCGGATCTTCTAGGTACGCCACCTGACAGGGATATTGACTTTGACATTGATTTATTACCGGGCACTCAGCCCATTTCTATTCCACCATATCGTATGGCCCCAGCATAATTTAAAGAATTAAAAGAGCAATTACAAGAGTTACTTAATAAGGGCTTCATTCGGCCCAGTGTATCACATTAGGGTACTCTTGTCTTATTTGTGAAAAAGAAAGATGATTTTATACAGATGTGTATTGATTATCGCAAGTTGAACAAGGTTACAGTGAAGAACAGGTACTCATTGCCTCATATTGATGACCTATTTGATCAGCTTCAGGGTGCCAGAGTGTTCTCGAAAAATTGATTTGCGGTTAGGATATCATCAGTTGAAGATTCAAAAAGCAGATATTCCAAAGACTGCCTTCAGGACTCAGTATGGTCATTACGAGTTCCTTATAATGTCATTTGGGCTGACCAACGCCCCAGCAATATTTATGCATTTGATGAACAGTGTATTTTAGTCCTATCTTGACTCCTTCATAATTGTGTTTATTGACGACATTCTGGTGTACTCCGGAGCTGGGAGGATCAGGAACAGCACCTAAGGACTGTGCTTCAGACTTTGAGAGAAAAGTTATATGCAAAATTTTTGAAGTGTGAATTCTGGCTTAATTCAGTGGGATTTTTAGGTCATATAGTTTCGTGGAAAGGGATAAATGTGGATTCGAAGAAGATTGAAGCAGTGCAGAGTTGGTCTAGACCGTCCTCATCTACGGAGATTTGGAGTTTCCTTGATTTGGTAGGGTATTATCGTCGATTTGTAGAGGCTTTCTGTTCTATTGCTGAACCTATGACCAAATTGACCCAGAAGGATGCTCCGTTCAGGTGGACCAAGGAATGTGAGGAGAGTTTTCAAAAGCTCAAGACAGCTTTGACAACAGTCCTAGTATTGGTGTTGCCTACAAGTTCAGGGTCTTATACTGTGTATTGTGATGCATCGCGTATTGGTCTCGGCGTAGTGTTGATGTAAGACGGTAGGGTGATTGTCTATGCATCCAGACAGCTAAAGGTACATAAGAAGAATTATCCGGTCCATGACCTTGAGTTAGCAGCTATTGTTCATGCCTTGAAGATTTGACGGCATTATTTGTAAGGCGTCCATTGTGAGGTCTACACCGATCACCGGAGTCTACAACATCTGTTTAAACAGAAAGATCTTAACTTGTGGTAGCGGAGGTGGTTGGAGTTGCTTAAGGATTATGATATCAAAATTCTCTATCTTCTAGGAAAGGCCAATGTAGTTGTCGATGCCTTGATTCGTAAGGCGGAGAGTTTGGGCAGCTAAGCATATTTACCGGCAGCAAAGAGGCCTTTATCCTTAGATGTTCAGGCCTTGGCCAACTAGTTTGTTAGATTGGATGTTTCCGAGCCGAGCCGAGTTTTGGCTTGTGTGGTTTCTCAGTCTTCTCATTATGATCGTATCAGAGAGCGTCAGTATGATGACCCCCATCTGCTTGTCCTTAAGGGCACAGTTTATCACGGTGATGCCAAAGAAGTCACTATTGGAGATGACGGTGTATTACGGATGCAGGACAGTCTATGTGTACCAATGTAGATGGCTTGTATGAGTTGATTCTCCAGGAGGCTTAGAGTTCGCAGTACTCCATTCATTCGGGTGCTACAAAGATGTATCAGGACTTGAGACAACACTATTGGTGGAGGTGGATGAAGAAAGACATAGTGGAATATGTAGCTCGGTGCTAAATTTCCAGCAGGTGAAGTATGAGCATCAACGACCTGGTGTATTGCTTCAGAAGTTAGAGATTCCAGAGTGGAAATGGGAGCGGATCACTATGGGTTTTCTTGTAGGGATCCGACTCAGAGGAAGTTTGATGCAGTTTGGGTGATTGTGGATAGATTGACCAAGTCAGCTCATTTCATTAATGTAGTTACTACTTACTCTTCGAAGCAGCTAGCCCAGGTTTATATTCGCGATATCGTCAGGCTTCATGGGGTACCGATATCTATCATCTCTGATTGGGGTACACAGTTTACATCACAGTTTTGGAGGGCCGTACAGTGTGAGTTGGGTACTCATGTAGAGTTGAGTATAACATTTCACCTCAGACGGACGGGCAGTCCGAACGCACTATTCAAATACTGGAAGACATGCTTCGTGCGTGTGTGATGGATTTTGGGGCTGCTTGGGATCAGTTCTTGCCACTTGTGGAGTTTTCTTACAACAACAGTTATCAGGCGAACATTCAGAATGCGCCTTATATGGTAGGCGGTGTCGGTCTCCAGTGGGTTAGTTCGAGCCGGGCGAAGCTAGACTATTGGTACGGACTTGGTTCAAGATGCTTTGGAAAATGTTAAATTGATTCATGATCGGCTTCATATAGCTCAATCTAGACAAAAGAGTTATGTAGATCGGAAGGTTCGTTATGTTGCATTCATGGTTGGTGAATGGGTCTTGCTCCGGGTTTTACCTATAAAGGGTGTTATGAGGTTCAGAAAGAAGGGCAAGTTGAGCACGAGGTATATCAGACCTTTTGAGATTCTTGAAGGAGTTGGAGAAGTGGCTTACAGACTTGCACTACCACCTAGTCTCTCTACAGTTCATCCGGTATTCCACGTATCCATGCTCCGGAAATATCACGGTGATCCGTCTCATGTGTTAGACTTCAACTCAGTTTTCAAAGATTTGACTTACGAGGATGAGCCGGTAGATATTCTAGCTCGTCAGGTCCAACAGTTGGTCCAAGAGTTATCCTTCAGTTCGGGTACAATGGAGAGGTCAGCCGATTGAGGCAGCTACCTAGGAGTCTGAGTCGGACATACAGAGTAAATATCCACATCTTTTCAGTAGCTCAGGTACTTTCTAATTTCGTTCGAGAACGGACGTTTATTTTAGAGGTGGAGGATGTGATGAATATCATCTTTAATTTAAACATTCATTTCTGTGTTTTATGAAGATGTTGGGAGCTTACCTGTTATGAGTTACGTATCACCTGAATAGTTGATATTAATGTCATTCCTTTTCTAGAAATATATTGCTTACGAGGCCACTGTTAGTATTGTTTCATGTTATGTTACGTTGACTGGATTATGTCTGTGCTGTTAGAATTGGTTTCTGGGATTCTCTGGCAGGTGGATAGGCCCAGTTACAAAGGAAACTCTAATGAAATGTTTGGAAATTTTGGGAGTTAGTAAAATTCAGGAAATTGAAATGTGTGAAAGAAGAGATAAGTTATGTTATGTGTTTGGGGGCGGACTCTACTTCTCATTCGAGGACTATTAACATGATGGATATCTATTGGATATGATAATAAGTGTACGAGATATATTATAAGTGATATGGGGTCTAAGGAAAGTCCTAAGTCTAAGCCAAGTTGGAAACTTTCATAATAGACTACAGTTTCAAATGAGTACGCACAAGACCAAACTTTGGACGAGCATATCTACATATATATAAGGAGTTATGTGATGGAAAACCTATCAACTGAAAGATCTTCGAGTCTAGTTTCTAATGTGAGAACAATGGGATGATTCTTGGATGTGAGATGATTCTTGGATGGGAGAGTATTAGTTATACATGCTTGTACCAATAAGGCTTGTGGGAAGATTGTTGAGTTCAAATGGGTAAATATTGGGTTGAAAATGGTAGAAATATTCAAAGACTTTAATTGAGGATTTGAAAGGCAATCCGATGTCGGATTTTAGTAAAAATTATATGGTTGGACTCGTGGTTGAATGTGCGTTTCTGTCGGGTTCCGAGCTGTGCAATTTTTGGGTTAACTTTCAGATTCTGTTAGAAAAATTGTATTTTCATATAGAATTCGTTCCTATAATTTATATTAATTGAATCGAATTAATTGTGATTAGATTCGAGCCGATCAGATTCGAAAAATCGAGGAAAAGGCATACTACTTCACTGGTTGAGCGTGGTTTGAGGTAAGTGACTTGTCTAACCTTGTGTGGGGAAAATTCCCCTTAGGATTGGTATTTATATGAAAATGTTATTGTGTTGAAAGTCGTGTACACGAGGTGACGAGTGTGTACACGGGCTAAATGTGGAAGATTACGCCTTTAAATTGTGTAGATCATTGTTGCATATTAATTAAATTATTTTATCTTGTTATATTCTTCATCATTGATCTACATTTTATATTTTAAATTTGCTTTACCTTTTCCTGCTAATTATTTTACCTGTTTAGTTGAAACTTTATTTATTTTATTCTGTACATTATTTGAAGGTTGAATTTCTTTAATTTAAATATTATTAATATGAAGTATTTGATATTTTAAATTTGGTATTGAGGCAACGTGTTAAAGATGGTGAAATATTATTTTTGCTGAGTTATTTTTTCCCGAATATTTTTGTGAGATTTTGTACTCATTGTGATTGAGCCGTGAGCTTCCTATTGTGGAAAAATATTGATGTTGTTGATTTATTTTGGCAAATTGAAATATTTGAGCACTTGAGGTGCAGATTGTGATATATTGTGATATTGATACGCATGTGGTGGTATAAGGTCTGAGTGTTGAAATGCAAGGGTGTCTTGATACACGTGGCTAGTAGGAAAACTACTAGAAATCATGCGGTGTGATAAGGTGGCTAAAACGTGGGATACTATTTCGGGAAAAATATTTTCTTTAAAATGAAAAGTGAAGGCTCCCACTGTGATATAAGAAAATGAGATATTGTGAATTTATTTATTATCTGGGACTACGAGGCGGTACCTTGGGAGTGTCCTTGTTGATATTTATTTATGACTGCATTTGCCTTTGATTATTGCCGTGATTTTTCTTAAAGTTGTAAATTTTTATTTTCTTTCCGCGAGGTATTATTTGCCCTTATTCTGTGTAATTTAATGATGACATAATACTTAATTGATTTATTTCTATTGTTATTTAATAATATTATATTGTTAAACATTTCACCATGTCTATTATTATTCCAGTAGGGCTTGACCTGACCTCGTCACTGCTCTACCGAGGTTAGGCTTGGCACTTATTGGGTACCATTGTGGTGTACTCATACTACGCTTTTGCACATCTTTTTGTACATATCCAGGTACTTTCTACCAGCCCAGATATCAGTGAGCTACCTGTGTATAAAGACTTCGAGATATATCTGCTAGTGTCTGCATACTCCGAAGTCCCATTCTATCCTTATTATGTTGTTTCCTTATCTTTCTTTAGACACTGATATATATATACATTGATGATAAATTCTTAGAATCTTGTGACTTATTCCTACCGGATTTTAGAAAGTTGTAATTATGTGAATTGTAGATTTAGTTATTTCAGATTTCTATTGTTATTCCGCAATGATAGGATTACCTAGTCTTAGAAATTAGGTTTCATCACGACATTCTACGAAGGGAATTTGGGATCGTGACAAAATCAGAAGAAAATTAGAGGAGAACCTAAAACCCTAGATTTTTCCTCTCCTCTTTTTGTTTTGTCCGAAAATCTCTTTTTTATATTACTCTCTCGAACCTCCCTCTTTTTTCTCCAAGAAATAGTGGATAAAAATCCCTCAAACAAATTCCGAAAAAGTCCCCAAAATCCAAGAGCCCTCTAATTTTCTTTTTGTGGGCGATTTAGGGACAAATGAAAGACAAGGATTTATTGTGAATCAATCCACGACTCCCATTAATCCAATAATCGCTCAAAAGAGAATCAAAAATGCGTTTGAGGGAACGAGGGAATATGTTTTCAGAAGTTCGTTAGGATACGTGGTAGAGGGAAAGAGGAGGGACCACGTGGGGGCAAGTGAGTGAGTTAACTCGCCTGATTTCGGCGAGTTTGGTAGTAGTGGTGTGGCGGCAGAGGGGTAAAGGGGGTGGTGCGGCTGGTTTGTAGAAATTAGGTTCAGGGTTTTGAGTTTTATTAGGTTTACATATAGTGGGAGAATTGATGATGGCCATAGGATTAGAGAGGATGGATGGATGGGATTGAAGGACCAATTTTAAGGGGCTGGTGGGTCGAGACGGGTACTGAGCTGTGGGTTAAGGGGTTGGGCCACTGAAGGAGGTTGACAATAATTGGGCTTTTAGAATCTTAAAAGCTTTGGCCCAAAATCTTAATTACCTCTCTTCAAAATAAAATCAAAAAATACTACAAGATGCAAAATCAATCCTAATTAATTAGGCTAAAATATCCTAAAAATATGATACTATTTTTGTGTGTTTTAAAATTGTAATTTGAAGTACGAGTAGACTAAAACTCCATAAAATTAAAGTTAACTTAAATAAATATATAAAATACTTAAATAGCTCGGAAATGTGACGGGTCAAAAATTACGTGCTTGCAGCTGCCTCTCTTTTCTTTGAACCACGAAGTGTTTTTACGCAAAGAATTAAGTAAGCAACGTAATTGGTTTCTGGCCCGATACTTACTCAAAAGAAAATAAAGATATATAAAAGGATTGTGACCGAGCCCTGGTATCTGAGCTGCCTACATATCCTTGGATGTAAAGGAATCAGGCCACATGTAGTTCAGAAGTAAAGGAATGGAGAAGGATACCGATGTGGAGAGTCGAGTGAAGTGGCTTGCCGTCGAGGTTCCGGTCCGCGGTTCTTGTCATTACATAAAATGAGAGAAAAATTACAAGAAAACTACAAAATTATATCTACTCTTCTATCTTGAATCTTCCCTCGGTCTTGTTGTGCATCTTGAACTGCTGACTCGCATTGCTAAGGTGAGCTTCTACTACTTCTAAATTGAACTGGCCCTATTCTTCAAGCGGACTCCTGGTGCTTCTGACTTGAACATGGAAATTTAAAATTGACCATGTTGTTCAGGCAGGCTCCTGCTACTCGAACTTAGATGAAACTGGAAAGTTGACCGTTTTCTTCGGTGGGCTCCTTCTGTTTGGATTTGAAAGGAACTTGAACTTGAACTTGAAGTAGAATTGAGCTTGGAATTAATTTATGAAGTAAATACCCTCATTCTCCAAGTGGGTGCCTACCGTTCTGATCTGAACTTGAATTCAACTCTGAAATAAATACCCTCGTTCTCCAAGTGGGCCCTGCTACTGACTTGAAACTTGAAATGAAATCCCTCATTCTTCAGGTGGGCGCCTGCTACTAAAACTGAAATTAACTTTGAAAAGAATATCCTCGTTCTCCAGGTGGGCACCTGCTACTGACATCAAACTTGAAATGAATTCCCTCATTCTACAGGTGGGCACCTTCTACTAAAACTGAAAATAACTTCGAAATGAATACCCTCATTCTCCAGGTGGGTGCCTGCTACTAACTTGAAACTTGAAATGAAATCACCCTTTCTCCAGGTGGGTGTCTGCTACTAAAACTGAAATTAACTTTGAAAAGAATAACCTCATTCTCCAGGTGGGCGCCTGCTACTGACTTGAAACTTGAAATGAATTCTCTCATTCTACAGGTGGGCGCCTGCTACTAAAACTGAAAATAACTTTGAAATGAATACCCCCATTCTCCAGGAAGGTCTTGAAAACATAAAACTAAATCTCATTAACCAGGAGGGTCATGAAAATTTAAAACTAAATCCCATTATCCAGGAAGGTCCTGAAAACCTAAAACTAAATCCCATTATCCAAGAGGGTCCTGAAAACTTAAAATTAAATCTCATTATCCAGGAAGGTCATGAAAATTTAAAATTAAACCCCATTATCCAGGATGATCCTAAATACCTAAAACTAAATCCCATTAACCGAGAGGGTCCTAAAAACTTAAAACTAAATCCCATTATCCAGGAGGGTCCTGAAAACTAACAACTAAATCTCATTATCCAGGAGGGTCCTGAAAACCTAAAACTAAGTCACATTATCCAGAAGGGTCTTGAAAACCTAAACCTAAATCCTATTATCCATGACGGTAATCAAAACCTAAAACTAAATCCCATTATCCAGGAGGGTCCTGAAAACCTAAAACTAAGTCACATTATCCAGAAGGGTCTTGAAAACCTAAACCTAAATCCTATTATCCATGACGGTAATCAAAACCTAAAACTAAATCCCATTATCCAGGAGGGTCCTGAAAACCTAAAACTAAATCCCATTATCTAGTAGGGTCCTGAAAACTTAAAACTAAATCCCATTATCCAAGAAGGTCATGAAAACTTAAAACTAAATCCCATTATCCAGGAGGGTCCTGAAAACCTAAAACTAAATCCCATTATCTAGTAGGGTCCTGAAAACTTAAAACTAAATCCCATTATCCAAGAAGGTCATGAAAACTTAAAACTAAATCCCATTATCCAGGAGGGTCCTGAAAACCTAAAACTAAATCCCATTATCGATGAGGGTTCTAAAATTTTAAAACTAAATCCCATTATCCAGTAGGGTCCTGAAAACCTAAAACTAAATCTCATTATCCAGGAGGGTCCTGAAAACCTAAAACTAAATCTCATTATCCAGGAGGGTCCTGAAAAGTTAAAACTAAATCCCATTATCCAGAAGGGTCCTGAAAACTTAAAACTAAATCCCATTTTCCAGGAAGGTCCTGAAAACTTAAAACTAAATCCCATTTTCCAGGAAGGTCCTGAAAACTTAAAACTAAATCTTATTACCTCATAGGGTCCTGAAAATTTAAAACTAAATCTCATTATCCAGGATGTTCCTAAAATCTTAAAACTAAATCCCACTATCCAGGAGGGTCCTGAAAACTTAAAACTAAATCCAATTATCTAGGAGGGTCCTGAAAACCTAAAACTAAATCCCATTATCCAGGAGGGTCCTGAAAATTTAAAACTAAATACCATTATCCAATAAGGTCCTGAAAACCCAAAACTAAATCTCATTATCTAGGAGGGTCCTGAAAACTTAAAACTAAATTTCATTATCTAGAAGGGTCCTGAAAACTAAAAACTAAATCACATTATTAAGGAGGGTCCTTAAGAGTCAAAAATGAACTTACCTGAAACAGGCTTTCCTCATGGAGGATCCCTGCAGAACGAACAAAATTTCTTGCCTCTGTTTCAAACAAAAGAAATCTTGTTAGTTTGAAAACATGGTGTTTAGTTTGTGGCTTCGTTGCTGAAGGTGTCTGCTTCTGCCACTGTCATGTTTCATTCTGATTAGCTGCTTCGGGCTAACAGTGAATTGTTTGACCTTCTGATCGAACCTCGACCACAAAAACCTTTGAATTACCCGAATCAATTACACTCACTTGTTGCATCGCGTTTTCATTCTGACAATTGTTGAGCCTTTGAAATTTCTCAAAATTCAAGAATCGCCTGATCACCTGAACTGTCGTTATCACCACATTGCTCCTTCTGAATCATGTCACTTGCGATGTGCTTGGGCGATCAAGAAGTCGGTAGTAAACTTTGAAGTCCTTTCTTGCTTGCTTTAACAAAACTGATTTGAAAAAGACACAAGGAAATAGAACCAAAAGAACTAAATGAAGTAATTTTTGGCAAAAGGAACAAAAGGAAATGTCTGAATGAAGATGTCTATTCAGAGAAGAGAGGAAAAGAGACTTATCTGAGTGAAGTAACTAGCTCTAATGATCATGAGATGCATTTTGGATTGATCAGCCTAATTCATCCAACCAATCACACTTCAGTTCGCGTCATGCTTTCATACTTCAAAACCGGGCTTTCAATTATCCAATTTCTCTGTAAAGTCACGAACCTCATTTGACTTGTAGTGCCCCGAAGGGTTTTCACCAACAAGCCTATCTCATTTGTTCATCTCTCAACTCATCGTTGTCTTACGGTGCCCGCGAGGGTTTTCACCAATAATACTTTCATTTTTAAACTTTTCCTTAGCTCACCATCACTTATGGTGCCCATGGGGGTTTTTACCAATAAGACTCTCTCATTTTATTCATTTTTCCTTGTGCCCATGAACAAAATGCTACCCATGATGCAAGAAAATCATACCTCTATCTCGCTTGACTTGGCATCATCAAAGATTGATCGGAAGGTCTTTCTTTGGACCGTAATGTAGGCTTTTGGATAAAGTTAGAAAGAAATAGTGGCATGAAGGCTCAAAATAACTTAAGATGAAAGGGTTCAAAATTACAACTTTTGGAATCAGATCTTTTGCAAAACTAAAACTTCTGCCCCAGTTTCTTTGAGTCTGAGGAATTTTGGATTTTTATTTTGATGGGACCGAACCTTGGAGTAAGGCTGCCTACATATCCTTAAAATGAATCAGGTCGAGCGTAGTTCCAACTACAATTCATTTTTTCTTTCTTTCTTTCTTTCTTTTTTTTTCTTTTTTTTTCTTTTTCTTTTTCCTTCTTTTTCTTTTTTCTTTTTTTTTTTCTTTCTCCTTTTTTTTCTTTTCTTTTTTCTTTTTTCTATTTTCTAACTCTATTTTCTGATTCCAAATTAGGAGTATGAAAGAAAATAAATTAAGTCTTAAAAGGGGTAGCAAATGATAAAAGTGTTTGGGTAGCTGAATAAAACGCTTTCGTCAAACCAAACTTTGGAAATGTCGAGTACAAGACATGCAATTGAAGATAAGGCGAAGAAGTCATACATAATATCTCGTGGTGACATCAGCAATAATGGCATTTTTGTAACTTTGCCCTCTATGTCTGTCAATTATTAAGCACCATTGGGTAACACTCTTGTCACAACGAACGGCCCTTGCCAGTTGGAGGTGAACTTGGCTTTCGCTTCAGCTTGATGTGGACGGGTGCGCTTCAATACTAGTTGGCCTGGTTCAACTTCTTGCGACACACCTTCTTATTATATGCTCTAGCCATTTTCTCTTGATAAAGTTGACCATGACATTTTGCACCACTCATCATCATCAATTTCAACTTCTACAATAATTCAGAGTGACGGGATCTCAACATCTATTTTTTCAAATGATGCCTCTTCATCACATTCAACTTCTTGGATCATTATTTCAAGGTTAGACTGGCTTTTAATATCTGGCTAAAAATTTCTCATGCATGTCATGTCATTAGAACCAGCATAACAAAGAAATATACAAAGGAAAAACAAATTGAAACAGATATTAGGAATAACAATAAAAGACGAAAAATTGCATTTCACTGGAAATGAAAGGATAGAAGGGTTTGAACATAAAAACAAGAAAAAGTGAAATCTGGGTTACAACCCTAGAATAACCCAGATAACATAAAGAAAAACAAAGCAAATTACCAATACTCCTCCCGTGTGGGGAGGGGAGTAGCTTTCCAGTTGCTAAGCTTTACATCGGCCCAACAAACTGCACATCTTCGTTGCTAGAACCTTCCCCAATTTCAACCATATCAACCTCATCAAATAGATTTTGGGACATTCTGATCAACTCTTCATCAAAATTAATTATTGGTTTCGGGACTGATGATATTGGAAGTTTTGCATCCCACGACTTGATAAAGGACTTGGGGATGTGCGGGACAGGAGTGGGAAGTGACCATACCTCATCTTCCTATTTTTTAGCCTTTTTCTATCCTTCTCCATGACCATTATCCCAAACCAAATATACCAAAGTTTTCACGTGGACACACCGGATGCACAATACCCATTAGTGATGAACCCAAACCTTTACCTGGTACAAAACCATACTTCAACATCTCGTTAGCTACCATGACAATCGAGGATGATAGCCTCGGTTTTGGAATGCATTTTTCTTCAGGAAGTTCCTAGAGGCAAACTTGGCTTTAGCTTCAGCTTGATGTGGACGGGTGCACTTCAATACTAGTTGGCCTTGTTCAACTTCTTGCGACGCACCTTCTTGTTGTCAGCTCTATCCATTTTCTCTTGATTAAGTTGACCGTGATATTTTGCACCACTTATCATCATCAATTTCAACTTCTACAACAATTCGGAGATACATGATCTCAACCTCTATTTTTGCAAATGCTGCCTCTTCATCACATTCAACTTCTTGGATCATTATTTCAAGGTTAGACTGGCTTTTAAGATCTGGCTAAAAATTCTTCATGCATGTCATGTCATTAAAACCATCATAAAAATAATTGTACAAAAGCAAAACAAATTGAAACAGATATTGGGAATAACAATAAAAGACGAAAAATTACATTTCACTGAAAAATAAAAGGATAGAAGGGTTTGAACATAAAAACAAGCAATAGTGAAATCTGAGTTACAACCCTTGAATAACCTAGATAACAAAAAGAAAAACAAAGCAAACTACCAAAACTCCTCCCCGGTGGGGAGGGAAGTAGCTTCCCAGTTGCTAAGCATCACACACGGACCAGCAAACTGTACATCTTCGTTGCTAGAACCTTCCCCAATTTCAACCATATCAACCTCATCAAATAAATTTTGGGACATTCCGATCAACTCTTCATCAAAATCAATTACTGGTTTCGGGACTGATGATATTAAAATTTTTGCAACCCCCGACTTGATAAAGGACTTGAAGATGTGCGGGACAGGCTTGGGAAGTGACCATACCTCCTCTTCCTATTTTTTAGCCTTTTTTTGTCCTTCTCCATGGCCATGAATCCCAAACCAAATGTACCAAAGTTTTCACGTGGACACACCGGATGCACAATACCCTGTAGTGATGAACCCTAACCTTTACTTGGTACAAAACTATACTTCAACATCTCGTTAGCTACCATGACAATCTAGGATGATAGCCTCGGACTTGGAATGAATTTTCCTTCAGGAATCTTTTTGACAGACACTTTTTTGAAAGTTTGGTAAACTAAAGGTCCTTTTATCATCTCCAGTCAACAAATGGAATTGATGAATCCTTATACAGAGATAAAACCTCCTTACTGTGGACAACTAATTCTTTCCTGTCCCACTCAAAGTTTTCCATTTGATGTAGAGAAGATGGCGCTGCCTTAGCCGCATGTATCCAGGGCCATCCCAATAACAAACTATAGGAGACAGCCATGTCTAGCATTTGAAATTTCATAGTGAACCCAACTGGCCCTATCACCAATTCAAAATTATATCTCCAACATAATCTTTTCCTTCCCCATCAAAGCCTCTAACACATACATTATTCATGTGGATTCTTTCAATGTCGATTTTTAACTTTTGCAAATTAGACAAAGGGAAAATATTTGCACTCGAGATGTTATCAACCAACACCCTCGTGACAAAATACTTCTCGCATTTCACCGTGATATAAAGAGCTTTATTGTGTTCCGTACCCTCTATAGGAAGCTCATCGTCCACTGGTCATATTTGCTTCGAAGATCGTGCTAGTAATCTTTTCCAACTGATTCAATGTGGTCTTATCAGGAATATGTGCCTCGCTCAGAATGTTCATTATGTCCCTGCGGTGTTCATCTGAATATATCAATAAAGATAAGAGAGAGATATTAGCTGGAGTTTTCCTTAATTGTTCGACAATGGAATAGTCTTGCACTTTCATCTTTTTTAAGAACTCTTCGGCCTCTTCCTCGGTGACCGGTTTCTTTACTGGCATTTGGCTATCCTTGAAGGGTTTGGCCTTCCTCAATTCTTTTAAGGTAAAACACCTCCCGAAATGAGTCGGTCCTCCGGTCTCATTGAAATATTCCTCCACTTCTTCCCCTTTATATGTCACTATTGTTCGTTTATAGTTCCATTGGACAGCCTTTGTATCAACCACTAGCAACTGAATCACTGATTTAATAATAGGAGGGGTAATGGGAGACCCTTCCACGACTATAACAGGATTGCTTGGGATCCCTAGTACAACCAATATCGACTTTTTCTGACTTTCCCCAACATCGTTCAAAGGTCCTTTTCATAACCAACACATATTTCTTCATGTTAAGCGGACTTAGTTTCTCCGTCACCCCCTCGACCATCAAAGGCATTGCTTTTGCGGCACCTACATCCTTAACTGAATTACCTTCACTAGCACGAACCATCACGACGGACTTGGAAGAATTCCCCGACTCCCCTTCTTTTCAAACTATTTCAATCATGCGCCTTTCTATATGTGTTGGTAAAGGATTTTGGTTAATGTTTGGCGTATCCGGGCTTTGCACTGCAATTTTATCTGTATCAATAAGCTCTTGGATTTCTCTCTTTAAGTGCCAACACTTCTTTATGTCGTGCCCCAGGGGGAGACGATCTGGTCCAATGTCTATATTGAACTAAAAATGTCGGGAAAAGCCTTAGCCATATCGTCCCACATTTACCACTTATTAACGTCTTGATGGGTGTACCATTCTAAGGCTTCCCCACTCAAGCTCTTATTTAAATAGACCATAAAAAGCTCGTCTTTTCCGCCAGCAACTCTCATCTTACTACAAAAACCTCTCTAAAGGGCTGCGGGATCTCCATGTCCATCGTAAACTTTGGTATCTTATATCCCACAGGAAGTTGGACGTCAAGGATCAAACATAGGTCCTTATAATATACACTCACTTGGCTCCATATTCCTTGCATGTTCCTTGAAAAATGCTCCAGGATGTTCACTTTACTAGATATCTCATCTTTCTCCATATTCAACAGGAGGCTCAAAATGAGGGGTATAACAATAGGGATCTAGGACCTTAAAAGTTGGTTCTGGAGCATAATATTGGGTATCAGGAACTTTGAATGCGGGTTCACTAGAAGATCAATGGATGGTAGGTTGTGGAGGGGCTACAAAAACAGGAGTGGATGTTGGGGCGAGATATGAGATTGTTTTGCCTGGTTAAGCATGAAAAGGTTGGGACGAGGTGCCAGGGTAGTTGTCATAAGGGGTAAAGCCTGGAGGATGTTGTGCGGAAAGATCGACTCTAATGGAAATCTGGGTTTGCAATAGTGGTGAGATGGAGGCAGGGTTTTCTGTGTAATTAGTGGCAAATGAGGATGGAGGATACCCCCTGATCCAAACCTGATACATCTTTGTCATCTGTTGTTTCAACCTTTGGACCTCTTCTTTCAACTCAGATTCCGATTCCACATTCTCCCTCGGTGGGTCAAACACACCTGTGTCCAATTCTTTGCTAGCCATGGCTGCCTTGCACTTTGACCTAGTGTTGTATGGATGACTCGCCAAAGTGCCACAAACTAACCACCTTCCTCAAATGATATTAATGAAAATAACAAAGAGGAGCAAAACAAAGCCACCAATGTTAGCATTATGGCATTTATCAGATAATAATACCACATTGCGTGCAATGCACCTAGCAACAATTAAAGGTGTATGCAATCATCCCAATTTTCTCGTTCCAACCTTCCCCTTTTAATTTCTTTTAACGCTCTTTGGTTTACTCATTTTCTTTCCTCTCTTTTCCTTTCTGCTCATGACTCTTTTCTTTCTCTCATTCTTCACATCCTGCAATTTCATCTTCTTCTTTTTTTCTTTAATCTTATAAATGATTCGATCAAATCCGATGTAGATTGCCTACGTATCATTTTCCACATGAATCAGACCAAGCGTAGTTCTAGAAAAGTGATGGACAAAATAAACTAAAAAGCAAAAATCTTTTTGGATTTTTTATTTTTAAATTTTTTTTTGGTTTTCAAATACAAATGGGAAGTACGTTGACAAAAGACTCGACATACTCAGCTAGACTACGACAGAATATGACACCACCTAAAAGTCTCAATACTACTGGACAAGACAATAAAGTAAAAGAAAATATGAAAATAGGCTAAAAAATATAAAAAGTCTCCTCAAACAGCTCCTAAAGGCAACGATCCTGGCTGGGATGGTCCTGGAGCGTCTGTCATGCCCAAGCTCTAGTAAATGGAACAATAATTGAATGAGAATAATAAGATCAAATAAATTTAGTGACTCAAGATCCTATGTGAGACCATAACACTTCCTATTGAACACATGCAATACACGAATGGGGTTATTTTTGAAAAATAGCCTATGTGGCTAGAAGCGCAAACTCAATAAGGGTGACCTCTAAGACATGGAAACACCTCATGAAGGTCTATATGGCCTTAAACTTCAAGGAATCATAATCCCAAGAATTACTTTGCAAAAATGACCCCTTTGCAGAAATGGTCTATGCGGCCAGAAATGGCTGAGCATGCAAATTCAACATGAATGGAACTTAAACTAAGAGGACACCTTGTTGTGGACTTAGGACTCTAAGACATGATATAACAAGACACTTTTGCAAAAATATCCCTATTTTTCAAAGATGGCCGATGTGACCAAATGTGGATAGACATGAAAGACTTGGCTACTACCCCCGAAGCCAAGAACTTGAGACTCACTCGGAAGATCGGACCCTATGTGGGTTGCTACGTATCCCGCCCCGAAAGATGAGAATCAGGTATGCGTAATTCGGGAGGATTGGATATAGGAGAAAGCTTTGAAAAATGCAACTGATTTGGAAAAAACTATTTTTTGTCTTTTTGAAAAATGATAAGAAGAAAGTGTAAAATCTCTTTTTTTTTCTTTTTGTTTTTAATCTTTTTAGAAAACTAGGCAAAAAAACTAAAAGTGATAAAACCCTCAATATTCTCTCTTACTTCATTTTTCACCCTTCTTTCCTAAATATCAGTCCGCCAAATGATCTTTTTACCCTCAAAGATGTAACATTTAGCACATAGGATGATTGAATGTCATTTTGGCCCAACGGGCCCATTTGACATAATTTAGACAGGCTTCCTACAAAGGAACACGATACCTAGGACTGGGCCCTGCTAGGACATAATGATATGATGCACACAATCGTGATCTAAAGGCTGACCTATGTTTGGGGTTCACTAACAAGGCAATTCGGGAGAGCCTCAAGCTTTCCACCCACTCTATACGT
>AWOL01S0000728.1:121296-131303 GCA_000715115.1 Nicotiana otophora
ATCTAAATCATCATCTATACCATAATTTTCTTGAAGTCCCTCATAATCTACATTTAAATTTTCACGTGAACTTTCAGAAATATGTGTAAAGCTACTAGAAGAACAAGCACCACCTCTTGATCTTTTGAAAGTTTTCTTACTACCACCTCTCCTAGTGCACGCTTTTTTGGCTGCTCTAAATATATCTATTATGTAAATTAAATTAATAATTATAAATAATAAAATAAATATACACCAAAGAAGAGAAAGATATAGAACGAGTGTACCGGGATTCCGGATGCCGCACTAAATTTGATATCAAAAACCAAACTTCAATTGATAGATCGATACTTGATAGTTGATACTTGATACCACACTTCACTTGAATACTTGATATTTGATAATAATAATTTTGTAATGGCTAAACTAAATATTTGATGAAACTTGAAATAATAAGTAATTGAGAATTTAAGAACAATAATCAATAATATCAAGAGAGAATTAGAGTAGTAAGCGAGTGAATTGTGAGAAAAAATGAAGAAGAAGGGGGGCTATTTATAGTTTTTAAAAGGTTAAAATTATAATTTATCAAATACTAGGGGTGTGGAGGCTATTTTCTTAGGAGGGTAGGCCGAAATGGCCATTTCTGCAAAAAACAATGCCGTTGGCCAACGGTCATATTTGAATTTGACCGTTGGCAACGGTAAAACTAATAATAATAATAATAATAATAATTTTTTTTGTAATGGGCTTAACGGGTTCCGGTGCACCGGTATCAAAAAACTGTTCGTTTGAAACCCACTTCCTGCCCAACCCGTCCCAGCCCGTCCCAGCCCGCCCCCACGCTACAGTACCGCGGCCCGATTAACAGGTATAGTATAGAGCTACGAATAGAGTTACTATATGTTAGTGATTAATTCATCTTCACTCTACATCAAGTTAGTGTATAGTTCAAATATAATCAAGGGTGTTCTTTCTTTGCCTCTCTCTCTCATTATTCACTAGTCAATCCCTTTTTCCAATTATTTTTTTATTAAAAAATTGCCCTTTTAATTAATAGTAAAAGAGGGCAAATATGAGTTTGGATAATCAGAAGGGCAATATTGTCTAAGAGAAACAAGTTGGAGAAATCATTGCAAGAAAAATAATGGTGACAGAAGGTGGAAGTGGGCTCTAAGATGCTTTCTTATGAGAATATGACTGCATTTCATTGGCCTTAATTATAATAGAAATTAGAAATTTGTTCGATTTGAGAACTGGATTTTGATAATGTCATTACTCATTATATCTCGGAAATTCCATTGATTAGTTATCTAACTATTCATTTTGCAGTTAAAAAAAAGGCAGAAAAGGCAAAGGTACAAAATTGCTATTCAGCGTTTCTCTCCCGATAGAGTTTACGCTATATTTATTCTATTTATGTGTTAAATGATTTATCAAAGTATATCAGATTGACATGAATTTGCTCTTCAGGGATTTTTATACTGGATTAGTAGAATTTTTATTATATTTACTCTACATATCTGTTATTGTTTTAACAAAATGTTTTTCGTATTTACAACTTCAATTTTGATCAAACACCTGAAATCTGCTCTAAATGATCTCAAATTTAAAAGAACATTTTGTCTCCTATAGCAAACCTTTACACCTTATTTATTATAAATAAATACATTTTTAAAAATTTATTTTCTATAGCTACCTTTTAGGTTTTACAGCAAATTATATATTTATGGTCACTTCCTACCGTTAAGCCATTAAATACGCTGTGAAATATTTTTCTCTCTCCTACTTTCTTTTCTTTCTCTCCCAATAACATCGGTATTGTATACAATTTTGCTAAACTCACGATCTCCCTCCACTATCTCTCTCCCAACCCAGTATCTTCCCCACGAATACAATCACTATTATCAACTGATTCATCTCCATTCTCTCTCTCAATTTTCAAAATTGATTGCTCAAAAAAGTTGTGGTAAGTGTTAAACTTGTTAGATTTTCGCTGGCACCTCTATTCTTCTGTATCTCTATACTACTTTTTTAGAAATAATCACCATTGTTATGCTTTTACAGAAAACTCGGAATTTCTTCTTCAATGGCTGATTCAACTACTTACAATAGGGTTATCCGAGGTATACCGACCAAAGCACTAAATTTCAAAAGGCCATCTTTCGATTTGCAAATCACTCAAGCGGAACATGTATATGCAAGTTCAACAACAAATACAGTTGCGGAAAAGAGAACAAAAATACACAATGACACATCGAAACAAACCCAATTTGAGAAATTTCCGAAAGAATCAATACTCATGATGCAGAAAAGAGAAGAAAACTTATGGATGACGATTCAGGGGTTAAGGGAAAAAAGGTCGATACAGGAATTAGCTCAGAAACACTGAGAGAAAAGGTAACCATGGATGTATTTATATGTAATTTAGTCCTCATACATTGATTATTACCATATACATTATTTTTCTATTCTTTGTATTTTGATGTATTTATATGTATTCAATAGTGCAAACACTGATAAATACTTATTACAGTGACTTTCACTATTGTAGTTAGATGTATTTAGATGTATGTTGTTCTAGCTTTAGTGATGTATTCCAACTAAGTGTTCTCATCATCATTCTCAAGCCAACTGTATTCTGTTGTATTTAGAACAACAGTCATTGTCATATCTCTCATTTTTTGTGGTAATTATCAATACATTATGTTTGTAAATCATGAATGTGTTATGCATTCCAAATATATGTATTCATTTGTATTTTCAATCATTTTATTTTATCTTTTTAATTTTTGTTGTATGCAGGAAATAAAACTCTTTGTTAAACACCCACATGTTGTATCACCACATATCAGTTCCTACACTAACACAGACATAGTCTCCGACCTCAAAGAGAAGCTCATACCAGAGCAGTATAAATTATTTTGTAATACTTGTTTTGGATGTTTCATCGAAATGAAGCACTGTGAGGTTCAACATCAATTGTTCAGGTGCTTCATAGTTCTGCAGCTGGAAGAAAGCCATGATAATTCATTTTCAATATATGTGAATGGTACAAAATTATGCTTCTCAATCAGGGAGTTTGCGGTAGCCACTGATCTCAATTGTGTTAGTGACGCTGAAGATTTTCGGTTTAACACAAAGACAAACTTCATTAGATATTGGCAGTTGTCTCATTTAAGGAGATATATATTAACGTATATGACTCCTACCGATCAGCAGGCCATGATGCTTATGTGCGTACTAAGATAGATAAGCTGTCTAAGCTTGTACCTCTGTACCTATCGATCAGTGGTTTCTACAGAGCTGAGCAAGGAATAGATTGGTCTCGTGAACCACCATACAATGACAAGGCACAAACTGATCCCTTTGCAGTTGTTTTTATTTCGAATGTGCCTCAACAAACGGCTGGGAGCATGTATGAATTCATTCCATTTTGTATTCTTGTATCATTTATATTACTAATAATATGAGTTTTATTAAATTGTGTCAATCTACATTTTCAGGGATTATGGGTTGCATGTCGCGGCATACGCAGAGTATTTGAGCACTTATGGATTGGTTCCACAAATAACATTTGATGCCAATTTACTCCGTCAAAGATATGGTGCCCTTCTTTGGGACTATGCTATGCGGAAGATAGACGCTGATGCCATAAGCGACAATGAAGCACCCGAAAAGATTATTAGATGAATGACAGATTCAGATACTTCTGCGAAGATAGTTTTAGAATAATTTTCGGTGAATATAGTTTTTGAATATAGTTTTCTGTGAATATAGTTTTTTGAATATTATTTTGGTAAAGATGGTTTTCTGTTAAAAACAACTCATGTATTCACTTTATGCATTGTATTCAAAGTGTTTATTCAGCAGTTTATAATTTTAAAGTTTCACATTGTTTCACTGTTTTGTGCAGCAGTATATATTCAGCAGTTTGTATTTATATGTATTCAACAGATGTATATATGTATTCAACATGATATATGCAATATGTATTCACATGTATTCAAAGTATATAAGCACTATGTATTCAGCAGTTTACTAAAAATAATCCTTTAGTAAACTATGGAATATAGTCATTAGATGTATATAGTATTCAAAGTAGTTGTTCATGCAATGGAAGTCACATTGATCTTCGACTGATTTTCAAACAAATACCTTCTTTCTTTTTTCTTTCACCAGATTAGAATATGTACACAATATTGTTTTACTATTAAAAGAATATGAAGAATAAACTGACAAGTTTTTAGTGTTACAAAGAAGCAAAAATCAGAACTAGGAAAGATTGATGTCACTGATGATAGATGAACAAATTCATACCATAGATGATATAAGAGAGTTTCCTTGCATCAACAAGAGTCATTGATAGTTCTCCAGCAAAGTCCATGTTTCCTTCTTGCATTTCTCCAGCCTTCACTTCATTTTGACCAGACTTAAAAAATATGAAATATATTCTACATTATGTATTCATATGTATTCCAATATATATTAAGCATTATGTATTCATATGTATTCAGCAGATTGTAGTGTATATATAACTGCAGTTTGTATTCATATGTATTCAGCATATTGTATATATGTATTCAGATATATGCAGTATGTATTCATATGTATTCCGCTGTATATTAAGCATTATGTATTCATATGTATTCAGCAGATTGTAGTGTATATATAACTGCAGTTTGTATTCATATGTATTCAGCATATTGTATATATGTATTCAGATATATGCAGTATGTATTCATATGTATTCCGCTGTATATTAAGCATTATGTATTCATATATATATTCAGCAGTTTGTATTCATATGTATTCAAATATATCTACATAATGTATTCATATATATTCTACTATATATTAAGCATTATGTATTCATATGTATTTAGCAGATTGTAGTGTACATATAATACAGTTTGTATTCATATGTATTCAGTATATTGTATATATGTTTTCAGATATAACTTCACCTGTATGTATTCATATTTATTGAAAAAAATAAATGCAGTATGTATTCAACAGTTTACTAAATAATATTTTACTAACTGTACTAAAAATATTCATCACGCAATAATCCAATACACCAATAAATCAATATGTATTATTCAAATTGTCACAGGAATCTATGACATATCGTTATTGCAGTAATACAAATCAGAACATGAACTAATTCTTACATGGAGAATTTCTAGAAGTACGCTTATTATGTCCTCCCTGCCCACATATACTATACGAATATTGATTTTTCTTCTGCAACAATTCACTGAACAACTTATCGCACTTTTTCTTTGGCCTTCCAGGAGGTCTTTTTCATTTGGGTGGTAAGACAACTTTCTCTGATATATGTGCTGGTATATTCCATTCATTTCGGTCAGGAAGCGGATACAAGGGCACCTCATATGTCATTATAACAGACTTTGGTTTGTAATAGTCCGAGCAGTAATCTTCTAGCATTAGAAACTTGCTCTTCAAGACAGCCCAAGCGTATGGGCATGATAATTCGTCAACTTAAAACTGCCCACAACTGCACTTTTTTCTCTAGGAGGCAAGCAGTGTAATGCCTTCCTTCATCGTTCACCATATGCAAGTATTCAGTCAATGGTACAACCTACATTTAAACATAGAACTATAAGTTTTGGACATTTTTAAAAAGTCATATATATCTCAAAGAATAGACGTATTAAATACAGTATAGATGTATACAATAAAAAAAAATATCCAGCAGTAAACTTTTATTTAACTTTCATAAATCTAAATATAATACATATTTGTATGAAATACAAACATATATGTATGTATGTATAAACTATAATGACATACAGTGATATACAATGAAATATATTGAATACAGTGGAATACAGTCTATATTTAGGTTAGTAGACTATTAAAGATGATCACATTTAACTGATGAATACAGTGATATACATTAACATATAGTCTATCTGCTTAGGAAATGCATCTGATTAGAAACAAAACTACCGAATTCAACCAATGAAATGCAAATGTATAACAAGTAATGTATACATATAATGATCAATTTTTAAAACAATTCATAAAACAGAAACACATGCACAAGTGTTATAATACAATGACCATGCCGTATGTGAATAGTAGAAATTGTATCAGAAATAAATACATGTTATACCAGGTCTAAATACATGATACAAGGACTTAAAGCAAAAAAAAACTTATAGTAATATATGTAGACATTGCCGCATTTAAAGCATCTCCTGGTACTTTTTTTCAAGCGTTGTGTATGTGTGTGAAGCTTTTTTCCGATTGCTGCAATTCCAACGTCCAGATATTTTTCTAACTTCTTCGAGAAAGTCGCATATTGACAATTCTCTTGCTGATACAAGTGTGACATTGATTGATTCAGCAATATTTGACGTCATGGTCCATCCTCGGTTAACAAGTGCATACAACCTAGCCCATTTTTCATATCCAGCTAATTCCAAGTATTCTTTCACCCGAATATCTACCTTCTCCACCTTCTCCATTAGACTATCAAATTCATCCTGAGTATATGCTTTTGCCATCGAGAAGTATATCTCGCTCAACTTTGAATGACTCTTTTTGAATTTCTTATATTTCATAGATGCTATATACAAGCAAAATGTGGTACCGTTGGATATACTCTCGATACAGATTTGATGATGCTCTCATTCCTATCTGAAACGATATACATGTTTTCCCTCTCACCATATGCTTCCTTGAATTGCTCAAAGAACCATGACCAAGCAGCATCGTTCTCTGAATCAACAACACCATATGCTAGTGGCATTATATGACCTGTAAATACAATTGCATACATCTTAACAAAATTTTATTCAATCTTTATTAGGCAGTAAACTTAACAAATTTTATTATAATCCACATATATATATATATATATATTATATTTAACATACTCACATGCACCATCCAACGTGCTGGCCGAGACGAATGTCCCTATATATGCCGATTTTAGGTGGCTGCCATCCACTACCACAATGGGTCTACAATGATCGAACCCTTTTATAAAAACATACAAAGATATATACACATACATGATCTCAATTTTTGGTGATTTTACCATTCTAATGTGCGAACCAGGATATGTCATATCCATTGTATATAAGTACCCTGGTAATTTATTGTATGAATCAGCCGGTTCACCTCTCAAAAAATTTATTGCTTTTTCTTTAGCCCGCCACGCCAACATGTAACTAATATCTATATCAAAATTTGATTTCACATCATCAATTATATCCTTTGGAGTGTATTTTCTCTTATGATTAGTAAGCTTGGACCTAATCATACCATCAATAAGGCTACTGCTTGCTTGACATTGCTCATACACCTTATCCTTCAACGGACATGTATGCTTATCATTAAACTCTCCCACTTTGAACATTTATGATTTGTTAATGCTAGAAGCCTTAAATCTCCATTCACAATCCTCTGACATATATAATAATGTATAGCTGCAAATATATTTACGTAATACATACGATCAATATACATGATTACAGAATACATTCATATACATATGAATACAATGTTACATATATATACATTATTACAAAATATACATATATACATGTGAATACAGTATTAAATATGTATATATCCTATAATTGTTTCAGAAAACTCAATTACATAAACACTAATAAAAGAGATATAGAACGAAGGAAATAATATATTATGAAATACATATATTATACATGCTGTATTTTATAATATTCTGCCATGAATACATTATACAAAAATTCAGGATACATAACCATAAAATTGAATATAACATGATGTTCAACAAGTTGTAATTAAGAGCACCCAAACCCGATAGCATTAGACCTATCAACCCGGAATTGAAACCTTTCAGCTATTGCATAATCCTCTATCATCTCTTTCAATGTAGCCTTATCCTTATATACTTGTCCAGCTATAACCTCTCTTTGATTAGTTTTTGAAATAATCAAATCCCTTTCCAGTTCGAATACCTCAATTGGTTCGCCTGAATTGATAGAATCAAGAGAAAGTGTATCATTTGTATCAAATTTATACCTTTAATTTGCTTCGTCTATTTGCACTAGGTCGCCTTGAATTAAACTACCTCCAACTACAACTTCTTTGTCCATTGTTGTTATACACAAAGGATACATCTCGAATTCTCTATTCTCGTTTTCAACTCTATATACACCATGTAACCCATGTCAGTGTGTATTTCCATTGGCGTGCAATTTTCTTCCACTTTGTATTCACTTTTAATTGACTTTGTGCTCAAATCTATGGCGAGTTGCTTCGAAATTGAAGCGACCAAATCATTGTACGACGCATACTCCTTTATCAGTATCCCCTCAATCGAATAATTGACGTAGTTATTCTCATTGTTCCACTTGCGAGAGTGACGCAGTAGCACGGTTAAACTTGCCATATGTAAAATCGAATTATACCGATTTCTCTATATAATTGTATGAATTTCGAATTTTATTTAGCAAACAAAACTTCCACGAACGACAGCAACAAAGAAAGGAAGGATTGAATATCTAGAGATTGTTCCGTTTTGGGGTATTTTTCGGCTAGGATTATTTTCTATAACTGGAAATACAGATTCTACATGTTATAATTGAGTTAGTTGAGTTATATTAGGAGTTTATCGCGTTAATTGATTCACTTACCGTTTTTAAACAGCTGAAAGGATCCTTTTTTATGCAAATTTACGTTACTGTATTCACGAATACAGCTCGCGAATACAGTCGAATACAATCTCTGCTTAGCTGGACTCCCCTGTTTTCCATCGAGTTTTTCTACTGTATTCATACAGTAGCTTAAATACATCGAATACACTCTATAACAACTGAAAACATAGCTATAGGAAGTAATTTAGTAAATGGTAGCTATAGCAAGCTAATAACTACTAAACAATAGTGGTTTGTAAA
Organism: Nicotiana otophora; assembly: GCA_000715115.1. Classification (NCBI taxonomy): domain Eukaryota; kingdom Viridiplantae; phylum Streptophyta; class Magnoliopsida; order Solanales; family Solanaceae; genus Nicotiana; species Nicotiana otophora. The sequence continues at coordinate 130,194 of AWOL01S0000728.1, forward strand.
AATTTCTCAATTTAAACAACACTTCCATAAACTAACAGAAATAATCCCCATTCATCAATTTAGTCAAATAATATCAAATCAAAAAGATTCATTTTGTCTTCTACAACACTTTCAAAGGTCTAATAATATAATTTGAGCTTTTTACGGTAAATCACTAAATTGATAGTTGAACTAAAAAATTTAAGCATAAATTAACATTCAAATGATTTTCATAATAATGGATCATCAATTTTCTACTTTCCATCACCAAACAAGAGTTTGAAACTTTAAATATTAAAGAACTATGTTGGGGACATTTCGCCAAGATCAATCCCGTTGAGGACATGCCGTACAATATTGTTTTAGATAAATAAGACTCAAACTCAAGATCTCAATCTAATGTGACATTAACTTGCTCATTTAAAAGTTTAAAAGACTACAAAAGAGATTTATTTTTTTAAGAAAAAAATAGATTTTTAATTAAAAAATATGGGCTAATTAATTAAAGGGTCATAAAGCATGAAATCAATTTAATCATTTGACTTTGGTATCTACAATCTGCAAAATAAATTAGGAAAGAAGAGCTGAGTGTGCTGCAGTTTGCTGGGAATGAAGACGACCAACATGCCAGTTCTCACGTTAACCAATGCTACAATCAAATGAAAGTCAGCCAACCATTGCACGAACCAAATCGTGGTTCTTTAGGACTCAAAAGAACTAAAATGCGTGAAAAAAAATATAGAGATCAAAATATGTATAACGCCCTTTTAAAGGGCTCTATACCTTAACGGTCGTTAGCCCATTAAGGTATAGCGCCCTTTTAAAAGACGCTATATATATAATGCCTTTTCTTACCGTGCTATACATATTATGTGGGTCCACCAATAATTCTTTTGGGCTTAACTGACATAATAATAATTCAACTGGGTATAGCGCCCTTATTTAAAGCGCTATACCTAAAAGAATTATACCCCCGAATTGATTTTTACCTTATTTAAAGAGGTTAAGGATTTTCTAAAAATCCATTCACAAATATTCTCAAGTCTTCTGAAATATTTCTTCGTAAGTTGTTTTGCATTTTGTCATAATGTCTGAAGTGCGAAGAATAAGGGTTTCAGTATATTGGGGGGA
>AWOL01S0000728.1:132987-152489 GCA_000715115.1 Nicotiana otophora
GGGAGGGGGAGGGGGGGAGGTTGTGGTGGCGAATAAGTCAGATAACCTATAGTTTATCTCCACAGTGTCATGTTAAGTTGCCACTTACAATATAGTACGATACATTGGTATCATTGTTATGTAAAAAAAATGAGTGTGAGCAAATGTTCGGTGAACCTTAAAGTAACCGAAAGATATCCGTATTCTGTCACTCCGCAAGGGGTTGCTTGTTATGCTGAGTTTAACATCGAGGATGATGAAACTCTGAGAGATGTTTTGAGGACTCCGGATAAATACCGGGAATTTCTTGTGATACAAATATTGGAAATGTACGTCAAGATTGAAGACGTTCGCAATAATGAGGTTGCGCAAAATAGGGATATCCCTCACTCATCGAGTGGTTATTTTGGAGCAGTTTTAGCCGAACAGGTTCCGGCTGAAAGAGTTTGGCCTGATCTAAACTTATCTCCACAGATGAATGAGGAGCGAGAAAATAATTTCTCTCTTAGTTTACATAATCCACAAGACGAGTGGTAAACTTCAATTTTCCTTTGTGTTACGATGTTTATTATTTCTGTATTGAATTTGTATTGACACTCATATATTTCACAGGGGGTACCGGCCAGATATGAATTTTACAAGTTATGAACCAACGCCCAGTTAGAATATGCCTAGTTCTGATGTATTGGATCATGGTGGTCCATCCGGAAGTCATCACCAACAGGATAATGTCCATCATGGGATGTCAACACATTACGATTTGTAAGTGAAGTGATATAGCTATATATAAAGTATTTATAAATTTAAGTAACTCATTATTTTGTTGGTTGTGCAGTGAAAACGAGCATCTTGAAGGTCCTGTCCTTACTCAATTGCCCGAAGACGACATATTTAATCGAGATCTGGCAGATGCATAGAGTCAGGAAGAGAATAGTGATTATGACATTAATGCCGATGAGAATATTTAACACGCGAAGCATAGCGCGGTGAAATACTACGTTATGTGTGTTGTCTTGCCTATAAATAACTAGCGCATTTTAGTTATTATCTGCGCTTAACCAAAACAAATAGCAAAACTTTCCATAAATATTTTATTTTTCTTGCATTAACAAATGTCTGGACGCAATGACCAACCAAGGTGTTATTGTGGCAAACATGCGATTTTGAAGGCACATTGGTCAGATGGTAATGTTGGGTGCAGATACTGGATATGTCAACAATTGTTTGGACACAATGATGGAAATCAATGTATGTTTTAAGAATAGTATGATGAACCCATTAACCAGGAATACTACAAATCATGTTTGCAGTATGTTTGGAATATGAACGGTGAATACCAACACCCGATCTCTGAAATGCAACGAGAAATTGCGGCAGTACAGGAGAAACAAAAAGAGGCGGAAGAAGAAAATAATAGACTGGAAGAGAAATTTAAGTGGTTGGAGTAGAGAATAATAGGCGGTAGTGACTAAACAAACACATGTATGTGTTGAGTATAGTATTTTATCTTTATATTTTCCGTGTAATATATTTTCATTAGTTGTACTGAATTTAAATTATAATAAGTTGCTATGTTTGTGTTTGTGTTGTAGCATTAAAATAACGAAGAACCGGAGAAATAAAAACATAATGCTCATATAATATAAACAATAAAAATTCTTGCTATTATTTACTGAATGTCATATGTACATAAAATAAAATAAAAATCAATGTGTCCCACATCCTGTATGCTTTAAAGTAGCCGTTGACCTGAGGCGCATCCCATCCCGCCCGACTACACTATCAGGATCATTCTCATTTTGTCGTCTCTTTATCGAAGGATGCGCTGTAGCATGATCGTCTGTAGGGCTGGCAAGCTCGGTAGAAGGGGTCGTTGGTCCAGCTGTAACCTACAAAATAATAAGATATTTTAGTATATGAAATATGTATTAGTAATGTACGTGTTAAGTCACATAAATTTAAATTATCTTACCATGGTCTCGTCAGGAACCTGAATATAATCATCCGTCGCAGCCATATCAGTATCGCACAAGGTGGCCTCCGTGACGGGCGAGGATGAAGCCTTTAAAAAAATATTTAGATATTTATGACTAATCAATGAGATAAAAATAAATATAAATAATAGTAATACAAACAAACTTGCACCTGTGAAAGATCCTCAGCATCCCTCGATAATGAGCCATAACTCAGTCGGCGCCCACTATCTACATCTCGTGTCGGATGATCATCAATGACGGTCTATGGGTCAGGAAAATACTGATCCTACTCTTGTCGTGTAATGGTCATGCCCGCGATCAATAATGGAGCTGACGGGGTCACATGCGAAGTCCCCGGAGTAAGCTGAAGGCTGAATGACGGCATATCTCTGGGAGAATGGTCTGGCTCATGGTGGTCACCCAGCTGATCAAATCCAACATCCTCAACAGGTGCCTCAACGACCCCTTGCTGGGGACCACCTCCTTGCCGACCCCCACGATCTCGTGGGACACCCCTACCTCGTTGTCACGACCCAAACTAACCCCTGTCGTGATGGCGCCTATCGTGAAACTAGGCAAGCCGACTCATTTCCAAAACAAACCGATATTTTCATTGCTATTTAATATAAAAACCTTCGTAAAGAAGTTCAAATCAAACAAAAGTGCGGAAAGGAAAAACCCGATATCGGGATGTCACTAGTCATGAGCATCTACTATCATTTGTCTGACAATATCAAGACTAACATAGTCTGGAAAATAGCTAAATACAACTAAAGGAATATAAGAGGGAGAAGAGCAGGGGCTGCGATCGCCAAGCAGCTACCTTGCTATCCCCGAAAAAATCTGCAAGCAGAATAATCAACAACCCTTGCCGTGCCCAGCTACACCTGGATCTGTACACAAGGTGCAGGGAGTAACGTGAGTACGCCAACTCAGTAAATAACAACGATAAATAAAGACTGAGCAGTAGTGACGAGCAATAAAGCATATCAAGTTCATATCACAAAAATTCAGTAAAGTACAACATGCTTTAAAAATAAGTGATTGAATCAAATCATCTCGTTTAAACTCGGTTCCAGTGAAAATCATTTAAAGATATTTTTCAACAATTGCTTAAACAAAGACTCAATGCAAAATTGAGCAAAAATGATGAAATCATAAACAGCCCCTCGGAAAAACATCACTCATATACAGCCCCTCGTGCATACCTCACAGTCACCCATGCCTCTCGGGCATACCTCACAGTCACTTATGCCTCTAGGGCATACCCCACAATCACTCATGACACTCGACATACCTCACAATCACTCATGCCTCCCAGTCACTCAGCACTCGGCACTCACACTCAGTAGATACCTGCGCTCACTGGGGGTGTGTACAGACTCCGGAGGGGCTCCTTCAGCCCAAGCGCTATATCAAGCCAAATCATGGAATAAATCACTCAAGTCCCTGACCTATATCGAACATGCTACGGCGTGCAGCCCGATCCCATAAATATTCTCACAAATCAGGCCATCGGCCTCATTCAGTCATAAACCTCTCAAGCCACTCGGGCATTTCAGTAAAAATAGGGCGTTCAACCCAAAACAATATTTATATGCATCAGAATAGAGTAATAAAACTGAGTTATGCAGTAAATAAGCATAACCATGACTGAGTATAGATTTGCAATCTAAATCAATGAGAGGATAGTAAAGAAAGGCCCGTAAGGGTCCAAACAGCACTGGCACAAGGCCCAAAACATGACACTCATCCCAATTTACAAAAACGCTTTCTAAAACATATAAGTATCATATAGTTTCAACAAAATATGCAATTTTGAAGTTGCTTCGGGACGGACCAAGTCACAAATCCCCAACGGTACACGCCCACACGCTGGTCACCTAGCATGTGTGTCACCTCAAAATAGTAGAATGATACAAAATCTCGGGTTTTATACCCTCAGGACTAGATTTACAATCGTTACTTACCTCAAACCGGTCAAATCTCTACCCCACAATGCTCTTGCCGCTCGACTCAACCTCCAAATGCTCTGAATCTATTCACAATCGGTACAATACCATAAATATACGCTAATTGAATGAATTTCACAAGAAAAACTATCAAATTAGCCCAAACTCGAAATTGGCTCAACCCGGCCCCCGGACCCACGTCTCAAAATCTGAAAAAACAATTTACAAAACTAGGAAGCTCATCCACTCGCGAGTCCATACATACAAAATTTATCAAAATCCGATATCGTTTGGTCCCTCAAATTCGTAAATTAAACTCTCCAAAATCCCAAGCCCTAACCCCTCATTTTCACTAATTATATGATTAAATAACGAAAAATCACCATACATACAAGTATTAAGGCTCAAGCAACTTACCTCACTGATAGACCTTGAATCACCCTTCACAAATCACTCCAAAAGCTCCAAAAGCTCCAAAAACCGAGTTGAAAATGGTGGAAATGAACCAAATTCGCGAAGGGTTCTATTTATGGTTTCTGCCCAGGCTTTTCGCACCTGCGGACAATGTCTCGCTTCTGCGCCACCGCACCTGCGGTCAAAACAACCGCACCTACGCAAGTCACTTAAATGCTCAGACTCCGCACCTGCGCTCTATTTCCACATCTGCGACCACGCAGGTGCAGAAAATACCTCGCACCTGCGGCCACTGCCTACCTTCCTCACTTCCGCTTCTGCGTTACCTATCCGCATCTGCGGACTCGCATATTCGACCTATCCTACGCACCTGCGGACCCAGCCTACCTCGACATTGTCCGCACCTGCGACCTCTTGTGTGCCTCTGAGAAGGCGCAGGCGCAGGAACTTCATCGCACCTACGCCTTCTGCCCAGTTCCTCCAACCTTGCATCTGCGACATCCCGCTCGCTTATGCAGGTGCGATTATGACAGCTGAGTTCCAGCTTCAACAATCCTCCAATATCCAAACTTGTTCTGTTAATCACCCGAAAGCACCCCGAGGCCCTCGGGACCTCAACAAAAAATACCAATAAGTCATATATCAACATACAAACTTAGTCGAACCTTTGAATCACTCAAAACAACATCAAATCACCAAATTACCATGGAATTCAAGCCTAACAACTTCTAAACTTCCAAATTCGACATCCGATGCCGAAACCAACCAAACCACGTCCGAATCACCTCAAAATTTTCACACACGTTACAAATGACACTACGAACCTACTCCAACTTCCGAAATTCCATTCCAACCCCGATATCAAAATTTCCACTACCGACCAAAATCGCCAAATTTTCAATTTCGCCAATTCAAGCCTAATTCTACCACGGACCTCCAAATCACATTCCGGACACACTCCTAAGTCCAAAATCACCTAACGGAACCATCAAAATTCAAATCCAAGATAGTTTACACATAGGTCAACATCCGGTTGACTTTTCAACTTAAGGTTCTAAATAAGAGACTAAGTGTCTCATTCTACTCCGAAACCACTCTGGACCCGAACCAACCAACCCTTATAACACAATACAGCTAAATAACACATAAAGAAGCAGAAATGGGAGAAACGGGGCTATAACTCCAGAAATGACCTGCCGGGTCGTTACACTCGTGGGACACCCCTACCTCTCTGGGCACGCCTGCCATGTCGACCACATTCCGGCTCCACTGGTGGCCCACGGTGGTACTGCTCTGGTGCCACATACTCAACCCTATGTCCTAATCCCTCATTATCTCGGGCTCTCTTCAATGTCCAGGAAGCCAGATCGGTAACCTACCAGCCATACTCGTGCAAAGCGGCCTCGCCGGTATGCTGCTGCATCTGCAGTCCCAACTGGTGGAACGGATGTAGGCCAAAAGCCTGCACAACATGTAAAATATAAATTACGGAATGCTAGGTTAACGTTATAAGTAAATATACCAAATAACATACCAGTGCCTCGTGCCTCCCGGCGTATGGAACATACCGACAGCCAACGCGATAAACGGGATTCCCGAGGAAAAGTCGGGTAACGCAGCAGTACAAGCCCATATACTCATGCTCACCATCTGTACGGTCAGGTAGAGGGGGTGGCAGAATCAGGTCATGTCGCTGGTCCCAAATATCTATCTCCGCCTCTAGCCATGCCACATATGTCTGGTCAACCCTGGAACGATCATCCCGCTACTAATATGTCATATGCCAAGCGAGCGGTGGCGGTACAAGCTGCGAGCGACTAAACTGGCGAAGTACTCGCTTGGTGGCATGATGCTCGACATTATCGAGACACATCAACAGGACGGAAGAGCTCCACATAATTTGGTCGGTCGAGCAATAATCGGGCAAACCAGCTATTAGCTCGTCATTGTATGGACTTCAAATGAATTATTAAGTAAAAACAGGAAAAGTGAGTATACGCAACACATATAAAGCCAGGCCAAGTAAACTTAGGTATACATTTACTTGTGCGCCCTCCAGCAAATCCAACAAATCCCTGTAATAGGGGAGATTATGTTGAGCCTCGTACTCCCGTCCATATCCTTGCCTATCAACCCACCTCCTAGCTAAAGGGAGAAATGGAGGTGGTGCATCCGGAGCTAAGGGTGGTAGAGATGGCTGCAACTGCAGGAACCGCTCCTAGGACCAAACTAATATACAACGTGGACGTAAACTTTAAGGTATATTTTTACTAGGTATGTTATAATGAAGAGAGTATTCGAATATGTTTTCACCTGCAGCAGCGGCAAAAATCCTGCAATGTCTCGCTGGGTGCCCATGCTCGCCCGGCACATCTGCTTGTACAAGTAATCGAGAACAGCAGCACCCCAGCTGTAATGATGTAAATCATCTAGCCGCTCAAGATGATGAAGAAATCTCAAGCTAACTAGGTTCCCCGAAGTGTTCAGGAACAAAACCCCTCCAAACATAAGCAACAGCAGCAACCTCGTGTACCAGTGAATATGAAGCTCTGGTGTATCATTTGTGATGTCAGCGTGCATCACCTCCAAATGTTGTCGGACGGGCGTCAACTATAGACGACTGGACCCAATCAATGAAGTCTCATCCGGTGGCTGGAAACCGGTGAGCCGCTGCAGCATCTCCAGGTATTGCAAACCCGTATACTCTCTGATGGAATTCGGCAAAGCAACAGGGTGTCCATCAACGGGCAGCCCATACAGGACCTCCCCGTCCTGAAGCGTGATAGTGGCCTCGCCAATGTACAAATGGAATGTGTGCGTCTCCAGTCGCCACCGCTCTATCAGGGCCGTGATCAACGACCAATCCAGCTGCAGCCAGCCGATCTCCACAATCCTATAAAAACCCTTATCCTGGAGGCGTTTGACTATACAGGGATGGAGAGAGTGGGCCCTAAGAAAGTCCCACATATCGTCTACTCTCCTGGCGTGGAACGTCTGGGCCAGTAATTGTCCCTCCCATATGTAGGACGACCTATGCTCGCCCTGTAACAATAGTAGCTCTAGCGTGGCAGGTCCGGGATGTAAAGGCAGAACCTCCATGTCGGCTACTATAAATTGAACAATATTAATTATATTATTTTATTTTAATATGTTAGTTTTATTATTTTACATGTTACTTTTATTATTTTATATATTTGTTTGTTACTCACCTATTTTTTACTATAATAAAATTAAATTAATTTTCATAATTATACAAAATTTAATTATTAAACATTCACATATGGGTTCTAGGCTCGATATTTGAGGCTCAGTAGCACCAAGGTATCCTGAATTCTTGTGTTCATATTGAAAAAAATTTCTCGATTTATCACTCAATAGGTCTGTTATTTTAAATATTCGTTTATTATTTATATCTTAGTTTAATATTGTATATGTTATTTTTATTAATTTATATGTTAGTTTTATTATTTTATATGTTAGTTTTATTATATATTTTTGTTTATGACTCACTTAGTTTTTACTATAATAAAATTAAATAATTAATTTTCATAATTATACAAGATTTAATTATTAAATATTCACATATGGGTTTCGGGCTCGATATTTGAGGCCCAGTAGCACCAAGACATCCTAAATTCTTGTGTTCATGATGAGAAAATTTTCCCGATTTATAACTCAATAAGCATGTTATTTTAAATGCTAGTTTATTATTTATATGTTAGTTTAATATTGTATATGTTAGTTTTATTATTTTATATGTTAGTTTTATTATTATATTTTTTTATGACTCACTTATTTTTGACTATAACAAAATTAAATAATTAATTTTTATAACTATACAAGATTTAATTATTAAATATTCATATAACAATACCTAGTCTGGAAAATATTATTGTTTTCTCATGTTATTTTCTTACAATCATTAATTGGAATTGGACAAAGTTTGTGTTTGAACTATCAGCTTTTTGACGTAGTTTTGGGTATAAGAGATACTTAAATGATTAATTTCAATAACTACAAGGATACTACGCTAAAGGGCACTACATTTTACTACGCTAAAGGGCACTACATTACAAATACGAGCACTAAATTAGGCCACAAGTGTCACGACCCAAAATCTCACTTGTCGTGATGGGGCCTATCTCAATACTAGGCAAGCCAACAATCTCAATAAACTGCCATATCTTTTAATTTTGAGAATAAAATAATTAAATTCAGCGGAAGAAACTCACAATTTCAAATATAACACTCCCAAAATCTGGTGTCACTGAGTACATGAGCATCTAATATGAATACAAAGTCTGACTAACAAAATCACTGTCTAAAAATATAGAATAGTACAAAATTAAACAGGAAGGGAATCAAGTCTGCGGATGTCAAGCAGCTACCTTGATAGTCTCCAACAGAATTAACTTCGAAATCTAGCAGCCGCCGTATCCGGGATTACCTCGATCTGCACACGAGGTGCAGAGTATAGTATAAGTACAACTAACTCAATAAGTAACAAGACTAACCTCTGGGCTGAAAGCAATGACGAGCTCCGCAGTTACAATCCAGTATAAATAATGGTACGAAATGTAGGCATGCTTTCAAATTTAATAGTTAAACTCAGTACAATTGAAATAGATCAATACTACATGATATGAGGAATATCAAATCTCAGTAGAAAGACCTCATGTAAATACTGGTCACAAATTATCCAGTCACTCGGTACTGTTTATGGCCAATCCAGCCCAGGTTGTTCCAACCCCTATATAAATACACATCGACTGACAGTCAGTCACCCAGTACTGTATAAGTCCAACCCAACCCTGGGGTCATTTATACCCAAATGCAAATGATACGGACAAGATCCATGTCCAGGTAAATTTATTACAATATAAATAAGTAAGGCAAGTCCATGCCTGGGAAAATCCATCCCGAATATATATCATCATCTACGCTCACTGGGGGTGTACAGACTCCAGAGGGGCTCCTTCAGCCCAAGCGTTATAAGTCGACCGCATTCACTGGGGGTGTGTGCAGACTCTCGGAGGGGTTCCTTTAGCCCAAGCGTGATATAAAGCCAATATGGCCTGCTGCAGGCAGACAGTCCCGATCGGTATAATAATAAAGCCAATGAGGCCTACTGCAGGCGGACAGCCCCGATCCAGAACAATAATAATGTATAAAGCCATTCTGGCCTGTTGTAGGCGGGCAACCCCGATCCATTTAATAATAAAGTCAATAAGGCCTGCTGCAGGCACGCAGCCCCGATCCAGAACAATAATAATGTATAAAGCCATCCTGGCCTGCTGCATGCGGGCAACCCTGATCCACTTAATAATAGCATATATAAAGTCAAATGGCCTTCTGCGTTGCGCAGCTCAATCCCATAAATATCTTCACAATGGACAATTATTACTGAGTGTGAAATGTATATTTTAGAACAATTAATTCAACAGCATCACGACCCCATAAGTCCTAAAATATCAGCACATAGCCTAAACATGATCTTTATTACTAGCCTCAGCTTAATTCCTCTAACACGTGCCACATGTTCAGATAATAACATGAATTTTAATTTTACTACTTCACGGGATTTATTCAAGACACACTTTCTGTGGTGCATGTCTACATGTTCGTCACCTATCGTGTGTGTCACCTCCAAAAAATTCATATCATACCAAATTGGGGAATTCATGCCCTCGGAACCAAGTTTAGAAGTGCTACTTACCTCAATCTGAGCAATTTTGTATTCCAATAAGACTTTTCCTCGCGATTCGGCCTCCAAACGCCTCGAATCTTTGTCAAAATAATTTGATACAATCAACACGAGGTGTAGGAATCAATTCCATATGACAATGCTAAATTTTACAAATAAATCCGAAATTAACACAAACATTAACAGTGGGGCCCAAGTCTCGGAACCCGACAAAAATTACAAAATATGAACACCCATTCAACCACAAGTCCAACTTACAAAATTTTCTAAATTCTGACTCCAATTCGGCCTTCAAAACCTCAAATCAATTTTTGGAACAATTCTATTCTAATCCCCCAAATCATGAAATAAGTGCTGGAAATAATGTTAGATTCATGAATAACGGACCAAATCAAGTTAAGATCACTTACCCTAGTCCACTTTGTGAAGTTTGCCTCTGAATATCGCCCAAACCGAGCTCCCCCCACTATGTTTATGTCAAAAATGACCAAAAAACCTGTTTATAGAGCCTCTAACGTTTTCGAGCACCATAAGTAGTGTTCTACCTGTGGCGCCATTTCCAGTATCCCAAAAATTCCTAGTACTGGGGCTAGCGCCCCACACTACCCTGGGCGCTCGCGGCGACGGAAAATCGTTCCCGACATGGAAATAGGCATAAAACTCTCTCATACGATGTCTGAATTCGACGATTATTTTTGCTATGGATCCGTAATTTCAATACGGATCTAATGCTTCAATCAAAACTGAATTTGGAGCTCATTTGCTCAATGTGATACCACTTAAATCTTGAAGAAACGACATCGAAACCTATCAAATCAAGTCCGTTTGACCTCAAATTTTGCACACAAGTCATAAATGACATAATGGACCTATTTCAATTTCCAGAATCTGATTCCGACCCTGATATCAAAAAGGTCAACTCTCCGGTCAAACTTCCAAACTTGAATTTTTATTTTAGCCATTTCAAGCCTAATTTAACTACTACTTCCAAGACATTTTTCGAACATACTCCTAAGTTCAAAATCTCCATACGGAGCTATTGGAACTATCAAAACTCTATTCCGGAGTTGTTTGTACAAAAGTCAAACTCCGGTCAACCCTTTTCATTTAAGCTTCCAACATGAATTTCATTCTTCCGAACTAATCCCGAAACACCTGAAAAATCAAATCGGCGATTCACACACGTCATAATACATCATATGAAGCTATTCAAGATTTCAAATAGTAGAAAGGAGAGTAATTACTTAAAATGACAATTCGGGTCGTTACATTCTCCCCCACTTAAACATACGTTCGTCCTCGAACGTGCCAAGAGTTGTTTCCAAGCCATCAAATCACTATTACACCTTACTACGCACATACCCGGGGGTGATCCCACGTCACTCTATATTGTATAGGCGTGACAACACCATATAACTGAAAATCACTAATTTAGCCTTAGCTCATTAACCTTGGAATCCAATTTCCAACATCCAAACATTTCGTTTCGAGGCCTGAATCTCACATCTACGCACTGTACGAGTCTTAATAAGCTGTATTAGGCCTTAGCCATAAACTCAGATACAATCGCATAATATACTACACAACTCGCATACTCGTAACACCATTTCTGATCACAGTAACTACTCAAAACCAACCAAGTACTAGTATAAAACCCTTCATTCAACAAAACCTCATTCCAAAATCTTCGTATACTGCCAATGATGAAATAACAATCAAAAACTCATAACCAGTCATCAGATCAACTAGCCATGGAGCTCTCTCGCCCCAACCAGAACCACAATCCTCTCCTAAGTCGACTTTCAATATTATCCACCCAATATACCGGAATCAAACCTGATAATATCCATTCTAGGTCCAACGACCTTATATTATTAAACGCAACTATCCTATTGACATGCCACACCAATACAACTCAATCCACAACTGCGCAACCTTGTACCTAAAATGGAAGGTGTCTCAAAGTAGAGACTCGTATTGTAAGTTCAACAGGTACCACCACAACTCTAATGCTATAAGCTCATTATATATAGTAGAACCAAGACACACAAATTTAATAACAGTAACCCGCTCTTCTAGAGCTCATATTAACATCACTCGCACGGACAACTCACGTGCTATAATATCAATATCTGGACCAGCACGGACAACTCACGTGCCAATAATATCAGTATATGGATCCGCACGGACAACTCACGTGCCAATAAGATAATACGCCTGGCATGGTCACAGGCCTCCAGTCCAAGCATATCATAGAGGAGCAATCAAATAAGTACACATGTATATGATAAATGAAATAAGATTCACATGCTCCTAGATTGGTATAAATAGCACACCATAGTGTAAGCATGTGCAAAGTCTGCTATCACACTTCAAATCGGCAATTTTTTTAACGCAGAATTAGTAACTACCCCATTTATTTAGGGAATCATCTTCCTTGTAACCTCAAGTATAGCCCAGATAGTTCTTAACAAAGGTACGAATACGGAAAATGTTATAACTTTATGCTTAACAGTCAACTCTAGGCATATAATAGCCTAAGCATTCTTCCGAGTATGAATACTTGATATAATACCCGCACATGGACTCAAACCTCACATATATGCGCACTCATAGCGCATAGCCATCACAAATAATTAATGCAACTAGTGCCTCCACCGAGTTTTAAATAAAATAGACACCTCAAATAGGTCGCAACCCTAAAACAATATAATTCTAAGAACTCCTAGTCTCCAAATTCATCGAACACATGAATCACCGAAACTGATCCCAACTCTACCGCTCGAATGACTAACACATTTTTCATGCACGATAATCCTATGAGGAATACTTTCATAATTCTTCCGTTCCACATAGCAATAATTTGAATATCAGTAGTCTATCAACCAAGTGAGTACTGCAATACGATGAACATTCGTAAGTCAAAACACAACGCGCCTTCTGAAATGTGCACCCTTCTCAGGAATTACCGAGCAGTTATAACATTCATCGAAATATCTGAAACTGACCATGCTGTCCAACATTCATTACCTTTTCTTCAAGACTAAATTGTCACCTTGTACATATAAATCCTAATCCCGCATAACACACCACATCTATTATGCCATCATGTGACAAGCACCAGAATCCCATTATCAACTCTGAGTCACTAGCAAATTACATACCCGGTTAGTTAGAAGCCTTCCTCTTGCTTCCTTCCAGGAGAAAATCATAATACACAACACGTTTCCCACACCAGTAGAAAATATCTGGTTCAAACCATGGTAGAAACCATCAAGAACACTTTGAAATCCATCTACACATAACCAAGCTATTAGAACTAAATTTCTCTGACTCGACCAAACCACGTAGGTCACCAAAATCCAAGAATATTACCACCAAAACATCTGTAGAGTCTCACCACATCATAACTACCCCTATAAGTACCACAACCGAAACACCCACTCTGAAAATACCTTATTTGAGTCTAAGGCCGTTTCATTCAATTTTCTGATATCGAAATATAAAATCCATAATGATATACAAAAATGCCACATAAGTCTCGACACCATCCAACTTAAATCTCAGATTTTAGCCATAAACAAATCCGCCAAAAATTCTCAATTGTTACATATTAATCTCAAATCCATTAAAACTTTCTCGAGAGTCACCCCCTTTGTTCAAATCCATATTACACCGCCAAAATGGGTCAAAAGACACGCGCCCCATTAGCACAACAACACTTAAAAAAGCAATTCTACTTCAATACCACCTATCTCCGTGCGCACTACATCATTCATAAATAATAACTTACTCATCCCGTGATTTTTCATATACTCATAAAGCGCAATATGACCCGTATCCAGAAATTTCCTTACTCGAGTCATTCTCAAACTCCACCTCTGCAAGTCATCTTTGATTCCCAAGTATACTTCAGACCAAACAAAAAAAATTAGACACATAACCATGAATTGAATTGTCAATAGCAAGCTCCCCCACTTGACTCAAAGCTATAGATTAAAATATTTGATAACTCACAATACCCATGCTTTATTACTGCCTTAATACCATAGTCAGTTCAACGAAAATTCTTCTCAAGCTCAAGATACACCAACCATAAAATACCCCAGTAATCCGCTAATCTCGCATTCATTCTCTTAACACTCAAGTCAACTTTCTCAACCAGATTCAAATTCAAGTCTCAACACATACGCCCTGCTGGCAGAAAAGAAACTCTCTATTCACATCATAAGGAATACACTTACATAGATTACCCCGCAGGAGATAACCCACCTGCTTAGTCTCAAATTGGCATCTTGTTATACCCTTTTGCAGCCACTATTACTATGAAATCACTTAATCTTTCTGAGTCCAAACTCATTAACCAGACACGAGAATTTGATTTTCCCCAAAATTTAACAGCGTGAAAGATCTTTCAAAACATTCACACTCGAGATTGTACGTCACATCAAAACGGAAATAAAAGCACCCAATGGCCTTCCTTTACATTTCAAGGAAACACTTCTCGTCACATTCAAATCGTCTTAACACATCCCACAGTTACATCATACTCATCACAAAGCCATTTTACCACTTATCGAGCCACAAATTCCACTCGTAGGGACATTACCGGACATATGAGTCCAAGTATACAGGTTACAACTGAAGTTATCGAGCCTAAGCTGCGGTCTAAACCTGGTCTCAAGTCCTCCAGACTGACCCATCACCAAAATACAGAATACACATCTTGAACCTCGTTCATAGAATCATAAGCCGGCGATGCACAGCTGATACCGAGCGCTCATATGCACATACAAAATGCGTGGAAGGAATTCAAAGAGTTATGTGTCAAGATGAATCAATTTCGCACGATAGAATACAAGAAAATGAAAATTTCCTAAGGGTTCGACAACCTCTCGAAGATAAGTACAGGCGTCTCCGTACCGATCCGCAAGACTCTACTAAACCTGCTCATGACTCGTGAGACCTATGTTACCTAGAGCTCTGATACCAACTTGTCACAACACAAAATCTCACATGTCGTGATGACACCTATCTCAATACTAGGCAAGCCAACAATCTCAATAAACCACCATATCTTTTAAGTTTGATAATAAAATAATTAAATTCAGCGGAAGAAACTCAAATTTCAAATATAACATTCCCAAAATCCGGTGTCACCGAGTACATGAGCATCTAATATGGATACAAAGTCTGACTGACAAAATTACTGTCTAAAAATATAGAACAGTACAAAAATTAAATAGGAAGGGAATTAAGTCTGCGAACGTCAAGCTGCTACCTTGATAGTCCCCAATAGAATTAATTTCAAAATCTAGCAGCCGCCGTATCCGGGAGCACCTGGATCTGCACACCAGGTGCAGAGTGTAGTATGAGTACAACTAACTCAATAAGTAACAAGACTAACCTCTGGGCTGAAAGCAATGAAGAGCTCCGCAGTTACAGTCTAGTATAAATAATGGTACGAAATATAGGCATGCTTTCCAATTTAACAGTTAAACTCAGTACAATTGAAATAGATCAATACTACATGATATGAGGAATATGACATCTCAGTAGAAAGACCTCATATAAATACTGGTCACAAATTATCTGGTCACTCGGTACTGTTTATGGCCAATCCAGCCTAGAGTGTTCCAACCCGTATATAAATACACATCAACTGACAGTCAATCACCCAATGATGTATAAGGCCAATCCAACCCTAGGGTCATTTATTCCCAAATGCAAATGATACGGACAAGATCTATGTCCAGGTAAATTCATTACAATATAAATAAGTAAGGCAAGTTCATGCCTGGGAAAATCCATCGCAAACATATATATAAGCAGTAAGTAAGGCAAGTCCATGCCCTGGGAAATCTATCCCGAATATATATAATCATCTACGCTCACTGGGGGTGCACAGACTCCGGAGGGGCTCCTTCAGTCCAAGCGCTATAAGTCGACCATGCTCATTGGGGGTGTGTGAAGATTCTCGGAGGGGCTCCTTCAGCCCAAGCATGATATAAAGCCAATATGGCCTACTGCAGGCGGACAATCCCGATCGGTATAATAATAAAGCCAATGAGGTCTGCTGCAGGCTGGCAGCCCCGATCCATTTAATAATAAAGCCAATAAATCCTGCTGCAGGCGGGCAGCTCCGATCCAGAACAATAATAATGTATAAAGCCATTCTGGCCTATTGTAGGTGGGCAGCCCTGATCCATTTAATAATAAAGCCTATAAGGCCTGTTGCAGGCGGGCAACCCCGATCCACTTAATAATAACAAATATAAAGTCAAATGGCATGCTGCGTTGCGCAACTCAATCCCATAAATATCCTCACAATGGAAAATTATTACTGAGTGTGAAATGTATATTTTAGAACAATTAATTCAACAGCATCACGACCCCATGGGTCCTAAAATAACGACACATTACCTAAACATGATCTTTATTAATAGCCTCAGCTTAATTCCTCTAACACGTGCCACATGTTCAAATAATAACATTATTCTTTAATTTTACTACTTCACATGATTTATTCAAGACACACTTTCGGTGGTGCATGTCAACATGTTCGTCACCTATCATGTATGTCACCTCCAAAATATTCATATCATACCAAATTCGGGAATTTATATCCTCAGAACCAAGTTTAGAAGTGTTGCTTACCTCAATCCGAGCAATTCTTTATTCCAATAAGCCTTTTCCTCGTGATTCAGCCTCCAAATGCCTCGAATCTTAGTCAAAATAATTCGACACAATCAACACGAGGTGTAGGAAACAATTCCATATAAAAATGATAAATTTCACAAATAAATCCAAAATTAACACAAAAATTAGCAGTGGGGCCTATGTCTCGGAACCTGATAAAAGTTACAAAATATGAACGCCCATTCAACCACGAGTCCAACATACAAAATTTTCTAAATTCCGACTCCGAATCAGCATTCAAACCCTCAAATCAATTTTTGGAAAATTTCTATTCTAATCCGCCAAATCATGAAATAAGTACTGGAAATAATGTTAGATTCATGAATAACGGACAAAATCAAGTTAAAATCATTTATCCCAGTCCACTTTGTGAAGTTTGCCTCTGAAAATCGCCCAAACCGAGCTCACCAACTATTCTTATGTCAAAAATGGCCAAAACACCCGTTTATAGAGCCTCTAACGTTTTCAAGCGCCACAAGTAGCGTGGGGCACTGCCTGTGGCGC
This sequence comes from Nicotiana otophora, assembly GCA_000715115.1. Taxonomy (NCBI): domain Eukaryota; kingdom Viridiplantae; phylum Streptophyta; class Magnoliopsida; order Solanales; family Solanaceae; genus Nicotiana; species Nicotiana otophora. The sequence continues at coordinate 150,216 of AWOL01S0000728.1, forward strand.
CCTTTCCAATATCCCAAAAATTTCCAGTGCCAGGGCTAGCGCCCCACGCTACCATGGGCGCTCGCGCGACGGAAAATCATTCCCGACACGGAAATAGGCATAACTCTCTCATACGATGTCTGAATTCGACGATTCTTTTTGCTATGGATCCGTAATTTCAATACGGATCTAATGCTTCAATCAAAACTGAATTTGGAGCTCATTTTCTCAATGTGATACCACTTAAATCTTGAAGAAACGACATCGAAACCGACTAGAAATATCCAACTTCTACATTTGATGACGAAACCTATCAAATCAAGTCCGTTTGACCTCAAATTTTGCACACAAGTCATAAATGACACAATGGACGTATTCCAATTTCCAAAATTGGATTCTGACCCCGATATCAAAAAGGTCAACTCTCCGGTCAAACTTCCAAGCTTAAATTTCTATTTTAGCCATTTCTAACCTAATTTAACTACTGACTTCCAAGTAATTTTTCGGACATACTCCTAAGTCCAAAATTACCGTACGGAGCTATTGAAACCATCAAAACTCTATTCCGGAGTTGTTTGCATAAAAGTCAAACTCCGGTCAACCCTTTTCATTTAAGCTTCTAACATGAAATTCATTCTTCCGAACTAATCCCGAAACACCTGAAAAATCAAAACCGGCGATTCACACACGTCGTAATATATCATATGAAGCTATTCAAGACTTTAAATAGTAGAAAAGAGAGTAATTACTCAAAACGACAAGTCTGGTCGTTGCAACAAGATACCACTACAGGGAACTAAAGTAACAATTTATCTATTTTACTAGTCTTTTAGCAAATAATTAATCTAAAGCGGATAACAACAATAAATTAATTTAATAAAAAAATAATCACGAAAATACATATACCACAGTAAAAAGTAACAAATTAATATATTTTTTAACAACTAATAACAATTTTTCTATTTTACTAATTATTTTAGCACACTAATACTATAGTTCGGATAAAAAATAACAAATTAGTTAAATCAAAAAATAATCACAAAATAACATAGAGCACATTAAAAACAACTAATATGCATTTTTATACGAGTTTTAACAAAAACTAAGTCGGAATACCTCGATTTAAGGTTTTTGAAAAGTTAAAGATATGGTGATTTGGAGCCGAAATGAGCAACCCACTACTAGAATACGCCTTAGCAAGGATGTGGGACCGAGAATTCATACTTTTTGTGGGACCGATGGGCTCCACTCGAGCTTTTTTTTCGTTAACAATGGCGGGGACCACTGTTTTTTGTTTTTGTTTTAAGGGGAGGGGGGTTTCTGGTTTGGTGGGGAAGGGAAGGGGACGTTTTTTTATGTGGGTAGCGTCTTAATAAAAAGCGCTATACCTTCCCGCTATTTTCAAGTTCAACTATAGCACCTTTTAAAAGGGCGCTATACCTTAACGGGCAAACGACCGTTAAGGTATAGCGCCCTTTAAAAGGGTGTTATACATATTTTGGTCTCTATATGTTTTTTCTAGACATTTTGGTTCTTTGAGTCCAAAAGAACCACATTTTGATTCCAGACTCAACTATTATATGGGGTCATTTGCCATGTGAGATAAGAGTTAATAATTTCGGAATTAGATGTAGGATAATTTTTACGAAGAATTAACCCAAATAGTTGCTAAAAATAGTCGGTGAATGTATAATATATGCATAATTTATGTATTACATGTGTATATGACTAAAAAAAGTAAATAATTAATATGGTCGGCTATTTGTGTAAAGATCCCTAATTTTATTTCACGTTTGGTTGAATTGTGCGGGCAAGTCGATCAAAGTCAGAGCGGGGAGGGAATGTTTATTTGCAGTTGTTGTAATATGACTTTTCATTTCCTGTTCGGTCTTTCAATAAGTAGTCAGTTGCGGGCGTAGTCAGACAAATCCGGTCTGATGGCTGTTCTCCACTAACCACAAGAATATAGGGACTCTTTATTTCGGAAGAATGAGACCATAATTTGGAAGTCGCCCCCGACCGAGACCTAGATGGCAACCTAACCGAGTTTTTGAATTCCGGGATTAATTAATCTCATAATTAGGTCTATCCACATTAAAAGTGGGATAATAATTTCGAACTTAATTAATCCCAGGATAGACACTAAAATAACAAAAATGCGTTTCTCCGGGACTCTTCCCCCAAAGTCTTTTAAACAATCCAAGGTTAAAATTCTAAATAAAAGATTATACCAACTTATACCCCGTATATCATATTTTTAGTTCAATGAACTAAATAAATTCTACTATATATATA